>JABVXS010000975.1:0-20150 GCA_013365335.1 Madathamugadia hiepei | reverse complement strand
TAATATTCCGGATTATCCTAGGTAGGCGACTAACTTTATCCGACCGGCCCGTCGCAAAGGTCTGTCGTCGGTGAGAACACATCGGGGGATCCTCCAAGTTTTCATCTATTTATTTATTTATTTATTTATTTATTTTTTTTGTTTCAGTACTGAAAATGATCCAGTATTCTCATCATTTTCAACTGTTCGTCGTTATTTACCATCGGATAAATCGATAAAAGGTATTGTTATTGGTGGTTTTACCGGTGGTATTGAAATATGTTTAACATTTCCAACGGAATATGTTAAAACACAATTACAATTAGATGAACGTTCAGCACATCCAATTTATAGGGTTTGTTAGTTTTTTTTTTCATTCTTTTATGTAATCGACATTATTACAATGATAATCAATTTTTTGAAAATTTCTGTGGAAAAAATCAGGTTGTATAGTATTTTAAATGCTTTGTTTGAGATTTTATAGAAGTTGAATTCTCCATTAAAATTTTTTGATCAAAAATCAGGTTATATAGAATTTTCAAAGAGAACTTGGATTGTTAAGCAATGCATTTTAAATTGGAAGTCCACCAGATAGATAATCTGTTTTATTTTTACATTGCTAAAAGTTCAACTTTTGTTGAAAATTTCTGTCAAAAATTTTGCTTATGCGAAATTATAAAAGAAAGTGAATTATTAAATAGCGTAGTAGTTGAAGTAAAAAATTCACTAGGTACGTAATTAGTTTTGATTTTTAAAATAAAGTTCTTGAAAATTAATGCTATTGTTGATTTCAATTATTTGAGGGTCCAATTGATTGTGTTAAGAAAACGGTTCAAACTAATGGATTTTTTGGATTATACCGTGGATTGTCCATTTTAATCTACGGTTCTATTCCGAAATCAGCCATTAGGTAAAATGAAATTCGTTAATTGTAAAATTTCAAATACTACATGTATAATTCATAATATCAGGTGCAAATTATCTGCTCAATAAGTTTGCAGATTTGGAGCATTTGAGACATTAAAGGGGTATGCTGTTGATTCAAATGGTAATCTTGCACCAATGTCGCGACTCCTTTGTGGTTTCGGTGCAGGTGAATATGTTTATAAATCTTTACTCGTACTGATATTTAATAAAATTTATTTAGTTATTTGATGCGTCGTTTAAGGATTGTTTGAATAGTTTTTTGAATAAAACGCGCAGACTGCAAGGTATTAGTAAAATTTGTATTGAAATAAATGGATAAATAAAATTTTCAAATCAGTCATTAAATAAACTTGAGGTAAATGCATTGAGGAGGACAATAATTTGATAAAAATGGAATTAATCAATTTTTATAGGTCTTTCGGAAGCAGTACTTGCTGTTACACCAATGGAAACAATTAAAGTGAAATTCATTCATGATCAACAATCAGCTAATCCCAAATTTAAGGGTTTTTTTGGTGGTTTGAGGACAATTTTAAAAACTGAAGGTTTTCGGGTTAGTAAAACATTTTTCGTGCATCTATTTTTTTTGTAAATTTACTGTGTGGATGTTTCAATTTTCTCATTTTATTTGTGATTGAAATTTCACTATCTGATAGAATCATTTAAACAGGATTAATGGAGACGCATTGCAGGGTGTGTATCAAGGTGTTACAGCTACAATGGCAAAACAAGGTTCCAATCAGGCAATTCGATTTTTTGTTATGGAAACATTGAAAGATTGGTACCAACATTTTTTATTCTTCGTGAATTTTAACATTAATTGTAAAATTTTCTATAAGCAGTGAGATATTTGAAATGGAAGTGCTCGTATTGTTAATGATAGTGGAAAACACACTAAAAACAAATAAATGACAAATTATTAATTATTAAAGGTATCGTGAAGGTGATAGTTCGAAGACGGTTAGTAAACCAGCTACAGCATTATTTGGTGCATTTGCTGGTGCATGTTCGGTATATGGCAATACACCAATTGATGTGGTAAAAACTCGAATGCAAGGTTTAGAAGCAAAAAAATATAAGAGTACAATTGATTGTGCTTATCAAATTTTCAAAACCGAAGGATTTTTTGCGTAAGTTTTAGTATTATTCATGAAGTAAGTTTGGAGTAATTCTTAAGTAATTTTTTATTTAGTCATAATTTTAAATTATTTCTAAAGTAGTTTAATTCTGAGCATCTATATTAATTCAAAAAATTAATTTTAATAGGTAATTTTGGAGTTTCTTAATTTTGAGTGATAAATTTAAATTCGATAACATGCTATATTAATTCAAAAAATTAATTTTAGTCCAAAGTTTGTTTATTTTATGAGCTTTTGAACTTGATCGATAGAAAAAGTTAGTGATAAAAATCATCTAAGTGATTTTAAAGTAATTACAATAATTCTAATTTTTTAACTATCGATTAATTCAGTTATTTTAAATAATTTTATTTTTTACCATTCATATTTTTATTGTGTTATAGGGATAAAATGTTCTTGTTACCAGATTAATTTTTCATGGTTTTATTTTAGATTTTATAAAGGTACAATACCTCGGCTGTGCCGCGTTTGTCTGGATGTTGCATTAACATTTACGTTGTATGATACAATCATGGAGTATGCTAACAAATTTTGGAAAACTTAGAATGAATTTATGTTCTTTTTTCTCACGATATTTGCACTGTTACGCTTTATTTTTCTTGAAATAGTTGGTAGGAAAATTAAGGATATTAAAATAAAAGTAATGAAAATAAATGTTAAATGATTAGATATGTTTTTCTGGAAAACTAGGCGAACTTCATACTGAAATTATGTGACAAAGTAGACCTAGCAACTTTCTGATATTTTTTTTATTAATTTTATTTTAAAAAGTTATTGTTGTTGGCGCAGACAGAAATTTGTTTATTTCAGAGGGTTTTTGTTGTACTTTCATGTTATGATATTTATCTCGGCAATATCATTCCATTATGAAACAATTTGCTAGAAATATTAATTTTATTTTGGCAAAAATTATTAGCTTTTCAAAGTATTTATTTGCAATAAAGTTGTTATACTTTAGCATCATAATAATTTCAATCATTTTACAGTGAAAATCGAAAAAAATGATATAAATAAAACAAAAATGATAAAATGCCGGGATCATGTGAAGAATAATAGGTCATTCATTCTTTTTGTCTTATAAGTTCGGGAGAAATTTTATTAATTTATGATCTTTATTCAATAATTTAATCCTAAAATTTAATTAAAATTCAGTAATTTGAATTGTCGAGTATAGTAAAAAAAATTAATTTCAAAATTTCAGGGATAATAATTGCGAATTTTACATTAAATCGTACGCGAAGAATGCTTAAAAATTTCAAACAATATAATTACAAATTATACAGTAAATGAATCGTAAGTCGGGAAAAAAGTAAAAGGGCTTCATTCTTTCTTCCTTTCTGTTTTTTTTTTTTTTTTGCTTTTGTATATAATCAAAGCGCAAATTAAAAAAAAAAAGATAAAAGGAATATATTTAACCTGAAATTCGAAATACAACAAATATTTCGAAGACAAGAAAAAAAAGCAAATAAATGAAACCAATTATTCAGTGAAATTCATGTATATGTGTTGAAAGATGTTTAATTGCCAGTGAAATTGTATGAGATCGAACAATTCTCGTTGTCACCTTATCAAATAATTCAGCAAACCATATTGCTAATATATGAGGACACTGAAATAGTTTTTTTTTGCATGAAATTATAATTTACAACAAATGAAAATCAGAATTTTGAATTGAAGTCCACTGCCAAAGAAAAAAAAAATTACAGTACTTTTTTTTATATTTATACAATTTTTGCTACTTCCTTCTACAGACATTTTGATTGCAAGTTGATTTTTTAAATTTAAATCTTCCAGCTATCCCTAATAATCGCACATGTTGTTAAATTGATCCTAAGGATCGTAATCTGCTCAATTAATTTGATGCCAATGTAATTAATGAGTGCCATTTCAGTTAATTCCAATGAAATACATTTAAGGTTTCTTTAGTGTAAATGGAGAAATAACCAAGTAAACTATTCAAAAAAAAATTAGCATCATATCTAAAAGCTAATTTCTTAATCCTAAAATAAGTTCAAAACCTGAAGCATTTCTAACAAAACAATAATCAACAATATATAACATGGCAAATTTCAACAAAAAGAAAATTAAGAAAGTAATTTAAAAGAGGTAAAACACTTGAAATGGCAGATTTTTTTACATAACATACAGACAAAAGTCACACAACACAAGATAAATGCTAAAATTTCAGTAATAAGTTATTGCAGTTATGATGGCTCATTAGTTCTCGATCCATTCCATTCGAAATATTTACACTTCCCAGGGTCATCTCGACTTTTAGCACATGTCCAAAAGGCACGACCATGATTTGGACCCTAAAAAGTAACTTGAATCTGTGCATGTATTTTGGGAAACAAATATTTTTACCTTTATTACCGGTATCATTATAAACGGAAATAACTCTCAATCGATTTTGCTATTTCAAAGTGCGAAAGTTAAAAAACAATAACTACTTTCCTTTATAGCGAATTCATCATATTTTATCAAGATATATTGCGTAAATTTAGAAATTACTTCTTTTTTAACAATCAAACGTTTCGCTGCTAGTCCACAGGAACACTGTCGTCCTTGTACAGCTCTAGCTCGACCTCTACCTTGTAAAACTCTAGCTCGACCTCTCGCATTGGTAGTTGACGCTCTTGTTCGATTTCGTGTTCCATTATTTGAATGCAATATTGACAAGGCTGAATGAAGTTTGGATGGTATTAAACTATTCCATTAAGTTTCATAATTTCAAAGTGCTGCTAGAGAAAACACAGATAGCTAGCAACTCTACGATTATATCTGAGAATAAATTATAAATTAAAAATATGGACACAGAGAATTCCGAAAAGTTATAAATAAAAACGTGAAATGAAAAAAATACATGAAAGAAGTTCAATGTCACTAGCATTGGTTATCGCTAATTGATCCTCATTAACAACTGTTCTGGAAGATGATCGAGTAGTGCCACGACTTTTCGAACTTCCACCTCTACCACGTCTGTTTGAAGTACTATTTCTTGATGTTAAAGGGGCACAACCAGTTGCAGTTAGTACATGTGTACTATTATTATTAGGTACTTCCTGATCATTTGCATAATGATTTTCCGATACTGTCGTATCAGGAAGATTCTCACGCTGATTCAAATATTGACGCAAAGCATTAGAGAGCATTTGAATTTTATCTTCGGCTTGCCCAAATATTGCTCGATATCTAGCAATTTGTTCCTTCAATACATCATCTCGATTTCTAAAAAAAAGGCTCATTTCCATAAAATGAATGAATTTTGGCAATTAATTTTACATTCAGATAACTCGAAAACCACTAAACTTGAAATGTTTAACGAGTGGAACAAACTGAAAATTAAAATTAAACAGGGAAAAAATAACCTTTGTCCGAGACAGATAAGTTTCAGTTGTGATTCAAGATCAGCACGCATATGTGGTTTACTCATAGCATAACCCATTTGGTCATATCCATCAACAAGCGCTAATCCAATATAACCAGGAACAAAACGTCCATCATTATTTAATGCAGCATATTGACGTGTTTTAATTGTTTCTATGTGTTCCGCATGTGTTGCATCCGTTCCAATTCCATATTTGTCCATCAATGCAATTAAATCTGCTGCAATTATTAATAAGACGGGAAAATTAGGAATCAATTTTTGATTTTCTTTTTGCTCCAATGCAAATTATTTTTTATGAATACCTAAAATAGTTGCAATAAATTACGGATAAAAATTAAAATTTGCTTTTTTCGAATAGTTTAACTCAAACAATTTTTTCAAGCCCTTCAATTCAAACGCTCCAAGTCAAACACTTTCTCGAAAAATCTAAATTCAGATTTCCTTAATTCAAACAACCCAATCTTTTTTAAAAAAAATAAGACTACACATATATGCAAGAATACCTTCATTAAGTAATTGAGGTGGCTGTGTTTGTCCTTCGGTAATTTGCAATTGATATTCTGTGATTAACTCATTTTCATAATAAGAAGGCAGAATTTTATCACCCCATTTGTCATACTTATAAACATTTAAATAACCATAATCATCAACTCTAAGTCCTGATGCCGTAAAATATTCGTTACCCACGCGCACCTGAAATATAGGATTATTCTAAAAATATTCAAAATTATGATAATACAATTAAGTTTGATTATGCAGTAAACCTATAGGATCGTTTACCTGAACTTTCGTCTCTTGTCCTTTTGCATCAACAGAAAGACAAGCAAGAAAATGTCGTACGATAAATTCATACAACGACCATTCCAATCCGACCAATTCGTATGATGGAGCAAATTTTAATGGATGAATTGGTGGATGTGCTTCATCAGTTTTGGAACCATTTCTCGGATTTAGTCCACGTGTGACGATCTACCATTCGAAAAAGGTAACAATGAACTTTTTCCAATTAAAGTTTGAAATTGCAGGCTACTTTAACCATATTTTCCAATAATTCGCTTAAAATTCAGTCCTTAAGAATATTTTCTTTTAATACAATGAAAATAGTAATAATGAAACATATGCGTGCACCCCTTTATGTAATGAAAAATCAAATTTGCACAGAAAAGAATCCTTAGAATATTTATTTTCAAATAACAGTGTGATGTTAATGAAAATTAAACAATAACAACATTAGTAACAATCTGTTGTCCTTCGTACACTAATAAATGTATCGTATACTTCCTCTAAGCCGTCTTAAACATATAATAATGGATTCTGAAATGTCAAGCAATTTGCAGAACTAACCTCTTGCGCAAATTCTCCCCATTCTCCGCTTACCGTTTGTTGTTGTACATATATGTTCAAATTCATATCTTTTGCAAACATATTTGTTTCTGTACGTGGATATGATATATAACCTGTAAAATTAGCTTCAAAAATAAAAAACGTCAAAACATCATAGCAAAAAAAAAATGGGAATGAATAGAAAATAGGATTGCTTACGACAAACACACACCTTTACTGTATAATCTCTCCGCTACAGCCATTGTCTCTTTGGCGCTAAATTTTAACTTCCGAACAGCCAATTTTTCAAGTTCAACAGTATCAAGTGCGACAGGTCTCCATCTACTTTTCGGTTTACTTATTACCGATAAAATTCGGGCTTCTCCTGCTTCCTCACAATCATCTAGGAGTACCTAAACAACCATAAATTATTGAGCTAAATAAACCGCTTTAACTCTTCTCATGCACAAAAAAAAGTGGGATAAAGATATTTTGCATCCACCTGGACAACATCACGATCAAAAAGTCTTTGACGATCCCAAACAAAATCAACAGTCAGATCATCTCGTTTATGTTTCATTGAAATCTTCCAGAATGTTTCCGAAATAAATCCTTTGATGGCCTGGTAACGCTCAACAATAAATCCTAATGTCGGAAATTGACATGAACCGTAACTGATGATATTCTTATCCCGAAATATATTGGCAAAATTATTCCTAAAACATTGAAATTATCCATTCACCAATGTAATCATTACAATTAGCTAAAATTAGCAAGAAAAAAAACCTTAAGTGAAGTGTTTGCAATCGTGTGAACGCTGCACCAATTCGTAAATCCAGTTCCGAACTTAAAAAAAAACAAGATACTGACGAACTCTACGACATGAAAAAAATTGCAGTGAACAAGAAATTCAAAACGATAGCAATTTTAAAATAACAAACCGACATTCTACAGCATCCACTAATCGTTGATCCAATCTAACCAAATTATTTAATGCACGATTAACAGCTGTACTTGTAATTTCGGAAAATCGAGCACGATATACATCTACGTTACGGTTAACCCCAGTACATACAGAAACCACTTCAGCTCCGATAGCTTCACCTTCCCGATCGCAATCGGTCCATATGACAAGCAACTGAAGTGATGAAAGTAACGATCATAAACTACTTCAAAATTTATCAAGTCGTTACATTCAAAAGAATCACTTTTTTGTTGTAAATTATTTGTAATCTTTCGGCAAATCAAAAATCAATAATTTGAAAAAAAAAACTGTCTCTAAATTCAATCGATACCTCATAAAGGAACGAGCAGACTTTAGAGAAGAAAATGGTCCCGTAGAATGATAAATTCTCTACAGGCAGAAACCTCTTCAAAACTTACATCAGATTTTCGAACTTCTTCTATTAACGTTGCTCTAACATCTTCCATTCCTTGTATTGTATTTTTTTGAACATTTACATCAAATAGCATCTTAATCGATGTTTCAGTCCAATTTTTGTAACATGATGGGAAATCATGCTGAAGTAAATGGCCCGAAACACTTGTCATTGCAACAAAACAGCTGGGATTTTCTGAAACAATTAAATTTCACTTCGTTATTTTGATTTGTTTCTCTATTTTTTAGTTTTTTTGAAAAAAAAATTAAAATAACTTATACATAAAATTTGAAAAATATGATCAACATTATGCAAATAAAGACGACTAACAAAATATCACTGTGATTCAAATTTAATACTTATTAATTATATAAAATCATAAATCCCGTAATAAGATACCACTATAACCAAACATATTTGTTAATAACATAATGTAATTTTGTCAGTAAAAATTTTTAATTAATCATCAAATAACAACAGCAATTAACTTACGTCCAATATTCACAGTAAATTGATAAATTTTATTAAAACGACTACGACCTTCCCGTCTTGTTGACGTTCCACGTGATAATATTGCTGCAATACTCTTCGCCGCATCATTTTTTTCAGCCACAAATAAAGCACGCATGAATCTTGACTATATTCAATCTGAAATTATTGAAAAACAAAAAAACCCTATATATATGATACTACTATATCAGCGCTACACTTCCTAATAATATCAAAAATTTAACAAAATATTTGTAAAATTTTTCAAAAAAAATTTTTTAAATTTCTAATATAAAATGTTGTAAAAAAATGCTCACAATAATTCTCTACTTATCGTATCGAAATTCCCCCAATGTTGACACTTACCATTTTCACAAGACGCAATTTTACCTTTTTACCATATATCCTGTATTTTATCACTGAGCTTGCTAACCGTTATCAGTTACAACATATAGCTGGCACAAATAAATAAATTAATCAAAAAAAAAATTGTGTCAACTTTCGAATTATTTAATTTAAATTATTAATGTATTCAGTAACTAGTTTCAGATAATTGAAATCGCATGGATAATCCTTTCCATACATTTTTTATGAATTACTTTTAATTTTTTAATTGAAAAAATAAATAAATTACTATCTGATCACATTGCAAAAATAAGAAAAAGAAAGGAATAAACAAAAAATTGATGAAAAATACTACGACAAAACATATAACCAGTAATATAGAAATACACCCTTACTAACTGATAACAATTTCTTAAGTAAAGAAAATTAATGAATAACATAAAGAAATAATTTAACAAAACTAATTACTAATTAACACATTTACATTACATATCATACATGCATACAAAGATCACTTATTTATATATGGCGAAATGCTGAAATAATTAGCATGAAAAATCAAAAAACTAATCTCATTCAATTTGGAAAATAAAACTTCTTGTGTTCCTATTTTACAAAATTACTATTTTCACTTTCCATTTGAAAAATAAAAAACTTTATTCATTTGAAATTGAATTATTAACCTCAAAAGTAACTGAAAGCAGAAATTAAACTTACAGTAAACGACTGCTGTCGTTTGACAACTGAAAAAAAAGATCATTACAAGAATGGAATTTTCAATTTGCAATATCTCAAATGGCAAGTTTGTCATATTGTATTTAGTACCAAAAGTTCCATTTCAATTACAATTATAGACACTTCATAAACTACAACTAATCAATCTCATTTAAAAATTGAACTCATCTTAAATTACTTGATGATACTGCTTTGAAATTACCACTAACAAAATTATTTATATCTTTAATATATCATTTTTTTACCATAATATATCATTTGTTTGCATTGAAATTCCTTAATTTTTCTTACAACTTTGATAAAAAACACCAAAAAATCTGCCAAACACATAATAGCGACAAATTATCCTACTCAACACGATAAGTTTGTATAAATATCGTACCTAATTTCTGATCATCTACAAAATTTCATCAATTTACTTTGATTGATTTTTTCTTGAGAAAACTAAATCATAACTAAATTTTCTTTACAAGAGACGAACAGTAAACTCTGGGATAATTCTAATGAAGATAGGTAATATACCTTCCTGAAGAAAGTGTGAACACTGACAATAATTAACCATTGGGAAACAAGTATAGGTGCATTGCGAATGCGTTCCCGATATCTGAATAAAAAAATATTTAAATTAAATATAAATTTTTCTTTTTTCTTTGGTGAAAACTATTTCCATGCACCCTCTCGTTTTTTCTTCAATTTTTTGAATACTTTGATTTGAATAAATATAAACTAGTGTTTTCAACTTCTCAACTTCTAATATGTATTTTGGATACCTAAAATAAAAATGCAAAACTAAACATATAAAATAAAATAATAGAACAAGGCGTCTACAACCAGTACGTCGAACTTCTGAGGAACATTAATACAGAGTGCTCAACGGAAATCACCCTCTCCGACAACCCCATTACGATTACAGTTAATAAAGGAGTAAAACAGGGGGACACCATTTCTCCACTGTTCTTTTCGGCCTGCTTAGAATATGCGGCAGAACGTGGAAACAGATTGTTCGAAACCGAGCAAAGTGGAGATTGTTGTGAAAAAGGGTCGACACGAGGAAACTAGTTGAGATATCGACCGACCAAGGAAACATCTAAAATACGAAACTTTTCCTTTTTTTCGTATAACTTAACTTACCTCATATATACTTCGACCATGATCAGAATCTTTGAGCAAGTAAACATTACCATTTTCTGCTAGAGATACTGCTTCTAATACAACATTTCCAAAACATCGGCAAAATCTATAAACGTAAAAAAAATGAAACAATTATTAAAATTAAAGAAACAATTTTAGAGTATTACTGCACCATTTCAAATTCTGATTTATCTCTTAAATTTCCTAAATACAAACATAATTTTCCGTAAACTTATTTTTTGCTTCATAGTATAATTGATGTGTTTAAGATTAAAATTTGAATGTAAACTTACGGTTCTAAAATATCCATTAATGACTTGGAATTTGTCGGATTATTAAGATATTCAGCAGCTTCTTTTCTTATATGTGAAGACATTTCACGCATAATTAATCGAATTCGTGATGCTTGCAACAAACGACCCGTTTCATTGGTCAAAATTTTCGAACTATTCATTCAAAAAATAATTCTACAAAATGAAAAAAGAAATAATTCCTTCAAAAAAACTTAAAACGAATAAAAAAAAATGGACTCCATTCCGCTGATTTTTTGAATATCTAAAATCCAAAAGATAACATATGTAATTGATATGATACACTCAAGATTTAATAAAAATTAATCAATTACTTCCCAATATACGGCATAATAAATTTTGATGGAAAATGATTTTGATGAATTATTATTGGTCTGGAACTTCGTACGATTTATTAAAGCAGTGAATTTGGTGAGATATAGTTTATTCGCATTAAATAAATATACAAAAATGTACAAATAAGCATAAAATCATAAGCAAAAAAACATAATTCAGCAATTTCAGGATTTTTGCATCTATAAAACAAGTAAGGGAAGAACAGGCAATTCATCGGCTTGACTACTATCATCACTAACTTCCATTTCATCATTTGCCTTATCTTTCACCTGTAACAGTGATGATAATAATAATAATAATACCAATAACAAATATCGCCAACCCAATTTTCTCCCGACTACCAATACTTACTTTCTAAATTAACAATAACAACAAACATTCACAAAGCAACTTTTGACATTCAACTATTTCAGCGAAATATTTCCATTCTTCTCAAGAATTTATTCAAATTTCCTCACAGTAATCTCATTTCTTTTATAAAGCTATAGAAACCACGTGATCAAAATCCTGGAGAAAAAAGAACTTACCACATTTCTATTTTTTACATCTGATGGAGGAGTAGCATAATAATGATCCACTTTTTCACTTCCCTCAACAGTTTCCATTTCAACATCATCAATAACAACGCTATACTCATCTCTTCTATATCGCGATCTTCGTTCTCGTGGTCCTTAAAGAATATTTTAAAGAACATTTCAAACAAAATTATGTTGCTTATTATTTCAAACTATATATTCCGATAAAACCAAAAATATTTTTTCCTACAGATCTACAATTCTTAATTTTTAGCTGCTCTAGTTGATATTTTGAAAAAAAAATCCTTTCTCAAAAATTATATCTGTACCTCGCCTTTCTCCTTCTCGAATATGATTGTTAATTATATGACGATCAAGGTTACGTTTAGTAATACAGGAATATGAACATTCTGGACACGAATAAGGTTTTTCACCTGTATGAGCTCTAAAAATCAACCGAAAATAAAAAAAATGTGTTTCTTTATAATAAGTTAAACATTTTCTGATCGAATATATAATCCAACAAGGAAAAATCATCGATTTTTTCAGATTTCGAAAATAATTTCAAGATTTTCTTACTTCCTGTAAGGGTTAATTTAAAATTTTCTTACCTAGTAATGGGAATAATTTAAAATGATTTTACCTGATGTGAACTTTTAATGCAGATGTTGTTCGAAATCGTTTCTGACAATATGTACAAACAAAAGGTAATTCGCCAGTATGTATTCTATAATGAGTGCCAAAATTATGCCTATAAAGTACCAAACCACATGTAGGGCATTTCATTTTCGGCCGATATGTATCATCATCGTCAGTATTTGTTAATGCTTCATTTACCTTTCTTTTAGATAAATGCATACCTAAATTAAAACCAACATTTAGTACTTAACTTGAAATCAAAAATAATATTTGGGCAATGCAATTAACTCAAGTTTAAAGCAATTGTAATCAAAAAATTTATCATATCATAATTTCAAAAATACATGAGATAACCTTCAAAATCATAATCACAGCTATCATTTTCACTGCTAAAACCATCACTTCCTTGCTTACACCGCTTTTCAATTGATACATAAATTTTCAGACCACTCGGACTCTCTAATATTCGAGCATTTTCTAGCTCAAAAGGTACTTTTTGAATGCTATAAAAATAGATTTATATTCATTCAAACAAATTAAATAACAAAAATAAAGCATTTCAAGCTATTTCAAATTAAAGGGCTTCTATTACTACTTTGTGCAATTTTTTAAAACATTAAAGTAAAACAAAAATTTCAATTTACAATAATTATAAAATACAAACCATTCAGAAGATGACCAAAATCGTTGTTCGGATGTTTTAACCTTCGAACATTCTGCTTCACATTTTTCTGAATGTGAAAAATTTACAGTTGGTGAAGACGAGCTTATCGAAGTATTCGTTTCAGGTAACAAAACTGGCGGATCATCGCCCTGCAAAATAAAGCAAAAACTCATAATTTTTTCATAATAATTTGTCGATTTCATTTGCAAACTTTTATTTTGCAATACCAAAAATTTTTAAATTATTTCCTAACAAAAATATCCAGTACCATTATAATATCTGATAATCATTTATGAATTACAAATATCCAGTACTATAATGAATTCAAAAAATATTCAATAATTATTATTAATATATTGAAACATCTCATAAGCATTATTCAAAAATAACATCAATCTTTCACTAGAAAATAAAACCGAACAACTTTTCACTCCTTTCTCACTTTTTAAATTGCTCAACAGAAACAAAACATACCTTAGCTGTGACTCCGGCATGTGTATTTCCCGGAAATGTAATATTTGTTGATTCCGTAAGTGCTGGCATATTTGAAAATGTATTAATTGCTTCATTTTCAAATGATTCAATGATGCATGCATCCAAGTGTAAATATAATTCCTCTACTGTTTCAAATTTTTTATGACACTCCACACAAATTAATGGTTGACGAGAATGCCTACATTCATTATTGCTATTACTATGCTGGACAGAGTCACACTGTTTCTTCGATTCAGGCATCCTGAAACTGAATATTTTTACCTTTTATTCTAAACATTTTCTACTCAAGCAATCTGAAATTAAAGATCAACTTTTATTGAACTTCAGATATTTCAAAATTAAAGATTAACTTTCACTAAATTTTGGGCATTCTCAATGAAGCGATCGATTTTCATATAATATAAGGGATCGCAAAAAGTTAAGAATTTTTCTATTATTTAATTCAAAACATCCGAAATTTAAATTTATTTCTCAAAATCAATCTTAAATAATTATAAACAACCACCAAATCTTCTTTCGTAAAGCTAAGCTATAAACTTTATTAAACAGTACTTCGTACCGTCCCACTGGAAATTTCTGATCTTGAGTAATTAGGACATTTTTGAGTTGATTTCTGATTAAAATATTTGAGCATATAAGTCCTCCTTCACTATTAAATAGGCTTATAAGATTGCATAACACAATAATGAAATTTCATGTTGAAAATCTTTCACAAGAAAATCGGACGATGACAATAGAACAAACATTTTTTAGCATTTGCAGCTGATGTAACCAGTATGTTAAATGGCTTTATCACCAGTCAATCATTTATAAAAATAAAATATCTAAAAAATTATGCTCAATTCAAATTTATGAATTGAGCATAATTTATGTAAATATAGCAATATTTTATACAATAAATTACATTTGAACTGATACGAAATATTTCATAATTCTATGAGATTTGTCTGATGAACTGATGATGTAAATATTTTACAAATGCAACAAATTCGACGTGGTTTACCTCGTCCCTTTTTAAAAATTACATTGTTATAATAACATTTACAATAAATCAGTGACGTACTGAGACCAAGTTCCTCAAAATCAATTCCATGATGTCATGCATAAATCAGTACTCCATTTGAACTCCACTTGTGGAAGGCGATGGCCTTCTTTCTAAATCTGTGTCACTCATATTATCTAGCATTTCACAAAGCATAACATCCCTTTTCCAAGCCTTTCGTCTCGATAAGGCTGTCTTTCGGGCTTCATCATAGCGGCTTCGGGTAATAATTACATTTTCCACTGTTCCTCGCTGTTCGACTGAATCACAATCACTCACACCCTGTAAATTTGAATTATAAAGGAAAAATATTAAAATCCGAAAAAAACATCGAATGCGGAATCCTGAAAAGCTGGATATTCATTGCAATTATATTCATAGTTACTCACACCATTATCTGCAATTGCAAACCAACTTATAAATACCTCAGCATTAAGCTTCGGAGAGACTGTAAGTACAGAAGGTACCTCGTCAATAACCTGATTTAGTGCCTCATGACCCATCGCAAGGTAAGCACGAAAGCGACTCGTAACTTCCTGAAAATTTAGGGATATTTTACCAAATCTGATACAATCAATTACAAGCCAATTTTTTGGAATTACTGGTAAAACAAGGCATTTCACAACAAGAAAAATATACCTCAATGGTTTGAATTAATAATTTCATCATCGATAGCAATGTGTCTCTAGCCTGTACCGGCCGATATTCATTTATCAGATGATGCATATTGATGAAAAGAAGACGTAGATTACTGATTTTCTCCAAACGCTCTGGATGATTTGGACACCTTAAAACCACATTTTCATGATTTGAGTCATAACAAACCCAAACAGTGCATGTCTTCCTAACAATCCACGAATTTCTCTTTCTCTGGAGACCTATTTTCGTATTTATGCTGATCAGTCCAACTACAAAATTGATGCAAAAATATCACACAAACAATCATTGCTTCGTGAAAAAAAAGATGCAGATCCGCAATGTCTACCACCGCGAACTCTCATCCATCCTAATTTATTTTTTATGAAAATTTCTCTCTTCCCTCTCTTCTTTTTTTATAATGGTTATAATTTTTGGAAGGAATACTCGTTCCTTCTTTATTGAGCAAAGATATTAAATGTACCAGTGATAAAAACAAATTGATTAAAAAAGCTGCTTTCTGATTTTTTGTGTCCTTTTTACCTATCTTTGACTTCTGTTACTTCTGATTCAGAATGAAACTTGGAAGAACCAAATCATAATTACTAGTAAATTCCAGAGAAAAAGAAAATCAAGTTAAGGTGCAGTCAGACAACTACATTTCTACCCAAACTTAGAAGCATAAACTTACCGTATAAGAATATCGAGTAAATCAAGGAATGCAGCAACCGTGCTCCTGTTCAATTTCTTCAATTCACTTCTCCAATCTCCATTACTCGAAAATAACTGCTGCATTTTCTGAGATTGCAATGATCGAATCATTTCCTGCAGCATTTTTTAATATCTGTGCTTTTACACAAAATTCCAAGTAAATGAGTATTGATCACTCAGCTTGTACATAAGAGATTTCCATTTCCGAAAGGATTTCAAAATGAAACCTGAAACTATCAGAATTGCACAGGCAATTTTAGCACCTGCATCCATAATAACTGTTTCACGTGAATTATTCTCAAGTCATCCAGAAAAATTAAAAAAACTAACAAAGGAAGGCAGGCTTGAAAAAGGAAAAAAAATAAAGTTATAACTAACCATACCATGTCCATATTATCTCTTGAAAAAAAAAAAATGATGACCAAAGTGCAGCAAAAAAAAAAGAAAAATTGAAATTTGTGAATGAAAAAAAGGGAAACCTCTTCAAAATTGTATTCTTCACCAAAAACTGTAAATTCAGACGGTATGGAAGGTGGTGGCAATAAATTCTTTTTTGCCACATTGGCATCCGTGTATTGGCGAGCATATTCCGGTGGTTGAGGGAATGGACTTACACCGACCGGATGAGTTGCCATATCGATCCGTTCAACTCTTCTAAATCTATAACCTTATACTTCAACCGATTATTAGTTCAGTCATAATTTATGGCGTAGTAACACGAATTTGTAGCGCAAACTTAAGATAATCTGATTGAACCAGCAAATAATTGCATTTTACACGCAGACTAGTAATTCCGATTACAAACAGCACGCAATTTCTATCTTCTCCTCTGAACCCAATCTGGAACTTATTTCCGCCTAACAAAGTTCATGCAGCTGAACAACAATCCATCCCATCCACCGGAACCGGAAATCGTCTGAATGTTCCCGCATTTTACTGACGATTACATCCCCCAATGAGACAACAGTGATCAAGTTGTTGTGAAAAACTGTACATAGAGAAGTCAGAGAAACAACAATGACCAAAAAATTACAGAATAGTTGAAGGAAAGAGAGACAAGAAAGAAAAATGGAATTTGCTAGAGAGCGCATCCATCACTACAGATCAGAAAGATGAAGAGCAAATGGAACGACTAGAAAATTAGAGAGCAAGTTGATTCCGGATTCGGTCGGATTATCCGGCATTGTTTTCCGTTGAGCATTTCCGGATTACATTAAGGATTTAAAAATAATAGATTTTCTCAATGTAACCATGGGTAGGAAACGTGATAGGATAAGGTAGTTTTGGGAAAAACCAAAAATATATATATTCAAGATATTTGTTTACCAATTAATTAAACAGTTTCATTTGAACTGGCTTGGTTTCTGTTGCCTCTAATATTTGGCCACACGTAGTGCATGAATTATCTACTGTTGATGGATAAGTAGTACCATGTGTAAGTGATTTGATCTTTGATCTAATCCTTTAAAATGTTTACAGTGTTGAGTAACGCTTTATCCAATCTCACCCAAAGCACTGGTTACATCTTATAAAGACAAAGCTGCAACAAAGCACAGTAACAGCTTGGTTACATTTTACAAATTAACCACATCTCCTTTCACACCCAAAAAATCACTATCTACAATTTTAATTGATTAGTGTGAACTAGAACAATCGACGGCCGCTACCACAAACCACTACGAATCTCTCCCTCATCATTTTGGATTTGATCTGTTATTCCTCATTAAATGGAATAGAAGGATAAGAAAAAAACAGAAGCTTCTAAATGTGTTGGATCATGTATGAAATATGACGGTACTCATCCATTGCAGTCCTATTGTTCGCCCCAGCTGTTTCTGGCATTAAATAAATTCCTACTGATATTCTATATTGATACTTTATCAATAAAGGCTTTTATATTCCTTCAATACATTCATCCAGAAATGAGCTCTTCTGGAACACGATAAGGTGAAAAATCCCTTCTCAATCAATCAATAAGGCAATCCTCCGAAAATATTTGTCACGGGAAACAAAAAAAAAATTCGCGACAACCTATGGGTTTTTCGGATTGAACTCTGCACTTATCCAGTATCTCACGCAGTAAAATTATCCGTCAGGTATTTCAAAATTATCAGGTTGAATAAAAATTTTAATTTCACTTGAAAAATTAATATAAACCAATTTAATTATTTGTAATAAATCAGACGAGAAAGGATTCATTTTTTTTTTAAATGTAAAATGGCATTTAGTTATGAATTTTTTGGCATTAATTCTACGTATACCTTGTTTCGTCATCAAATTTGTATTTATCTAATCTTTTATTTTATACATATCAAAAAATGATTATTAAATGATAGTAAGGTTTTGTGATCAATCAATGCCAATAATTATCCTGTTTGATATCACTAGCACAACTGAATAATTCATAAGTCTACTCTTCTGTTGTAATAATATGATATAAATTGTTCACATAAAGAGTTTTCGATGTGAGCAAAAGGTTTTCTTATCCTTGAATTAACCCTTGAATCGCTGGTTGCAATACGAGCCTAATGATAAGGCATCATTTTTAATTTGAGAATTAAACCACAATCCTCATTTAAATGTTAAATGAAGTAAGTGCACATCGAAAACAATGTTTGCGAGAACTTGCAATTCAAACTTGGGTAATTAATTATTATTATTTTTTTGATGTATTTTTCCAGATTTCTCTGAGTTATAAATGAAATAAAATAACTTCGAATAATTTCAAGTATTTTGATAGTAACCAGAAGTTTCATCGTGTTCGATATCAGTGAAACTGAAATCCAGTGATTCTTCAGTTTCTGTATTCTTTTCGAATTATTTCAAGTATTTTGATAGTAATAAACAGAATTTTGATTAAAGTAATTAATTAATGTAAAAAAAAAAAAGAGTTTCAATTGTTGAGCAGGAAAGGTTGTCATTCTGATCAATGAACTTTTATCATTTTGAAGAAGAATGTAAGGATGCAGCATTTCAAATGTAAAAATTCCTTTCTAATTTAGTAGAAGTGATTGATAATTAATTAGTTTTAATGGACGAAGATAATTTGCGCGAATTATTTCTAATTACTATCAATGTCATCGTTTTATTACAACAATTTTTTATTTTTATTTTTATATTATAAACGAGCAAAGTAATGTAGATGATAGGAAATTTTGCAGATTTGAGAGATTTTAGAAAACAAAGTATTTGAAAAATTAGATTAACAAGGATGAAGAGAGAGAGAGAGAAAGAAAAAAAAAACGTTGAACAAAGAGGACAGTAAGAGAAATTAATTTAATAATATATTTAAAACAGTAGAAACAATAGAAAAAAAAAAAAAATTGTCAAGTAAAAAACTGAACAAAGATCATTTTTATGATTTTCTTCAAAATTATAATTCCACTAAAATTAATCAATCATTGTTATTTGAAAAAATAATTACCCTCAAGGTTTTCTTTAAAAATTGCTGACAGTTTTGGTATTTTAATTTTAATTAAATAATAAAATTTTTTTCACACTAAAATTATTAATTAATTCACCTAAATTACAAACAAAATTTTTGAATAATCAAACTTGAATGTATTTAAGAAATTATGTATGCATGGATTTAATATAATTAAAATTTTACTACTCATATTTGTCTTGCACACGTGTTTGTACGTACGTACGGCGCACACACAAATCGATAGTTGCGTGAAACATTTACTACGTACAATTTTTAATATTTCAGGTTTTCAAACTTTTTTCCATTTCTCACTTATATGAATTATTAATTTTTTACGTTTAAAAATTTGCAAAGCAAACTTATATATATATATAAAATTTTTTTCCATTAAAAAAATTTTTATGATCAAATTAGAAATATTTTGAATCTTTTCATTTGCTTTTAATCTTCTTCCTCTTCTTCTGTTAGCGTTTGTCCCACTGAGATACGATAAATAGGGACCTAAAGATTACTGGACTACCGTCTGACATGGCACATTA
>JABVXS010000974.1:0-20153 GCA_013365335.1 Madathamugadia hiepei | reverse complement strand
GAAATCATCCTAGATTTGAACACTTTGTCCAATGATTTTATTGTCGCCTTGCCCATTGCAATTCTCCTCGAGATTTCTGTTGTTGGCTTAGTCTCATTACTTATCATTGAACCAAGTAAGTTTTAGTGCTTTATCAATTCTATTTTATCTCCATCTACATCAAAAAAGTCTTCACTGTTCTCGGTTGTCATGATTTTAGGTTTGGATGTAATGCTCAGCATGTTATGCTTGAGGAAATCTTTGCTGTCACCTCTTCAACGACCATTTCACAAAATGTCCATTCCATGCTTCCTCAATGAATCGCTCCAATGCTTTAAGTCTAAAGTCCGAAAAATATGCGAGTTCTCGACTTCCCAGATTTCGACTTACCAATAATTACCTGAGCATTCTATTACTCATAAATATATTTTCACGAATTTTCAATTTCAGTGAAAAGTGTAGATTAAATAAGCTGCACTTCCAGCTTATGTAACAATGTGAAAAAGGCAATATCTAAGAGTAAGCATTTCCGTTAGATGCATTTCATTTCTTTCGTCCTCTCCAGCTTACTTTTTTTTATTTCTTACAAAATTTACTGAAATCTTTGAGAATTTTTGAAAATAATATGGCAAAAACACTGCTCAATTTTTTTGCTGCAACAGTTCATTTTCTTGGAATTACCTCTAATTGTTTTCCTTTGCTTATTAATCTGTCCATTAATTAGACTCATTATTATAGTACAGCAAACTGTACGACAATTACTTTCACGTCGTGCTTAGATTCCAATTAATTTCCACCTGTCCATGTATTATTCACATTAATTTCTCGCTTGATCCGTTTAAATATTTTATTGGTAGTTTGTTTGCCATGAAAAATAAACTTTTAAATTGGACAAAAATGAAAAGAGGAAATCAATTTTGCCGGATCAACAATGAAATGTAAAATTGACTAGCAGTAGTACATTGCCGGACTCACTGATAAACAGTTTCAGCCGGTAGCAACTACTTGCACTCTGTTCATGAAAATATGTATTTTAAATCACAGTGCTGTCGATGATGTCACCTTCTTGTCACCTCAGCGAAAGGTGACGAGCATTCATGCCTAGCTGAAATGTGAAGAGTAATGAATTCTTCTTTCATATGTGTGGTATCAAATAAGTTAGGAGATCAAGAAATGAGTTGGCTTGGTGAGCTTCTGGCACAGAACAGTTCTGATCCACGTGAACGTTTAGAACTTGGACAGCAACTGCTATCACAATTACAAATCTCCAGACTTTCGTCTGATTCCGCACTTCTCAATGATTTCTGCGATTTAGTGGTACAGTGGTTATCCGGCTCTAATTACAAGGTAATGGAAACAACAAATTAGGTCGATTAAAAGGCTTCATAGCATTGCGATCTTGTAGTAGAAAGTTATAGTAATGCCAAAATACTGTTACCTGTAATTTCGAAGTGACAAAGTCTGTGAACGCTTCTTTCAGGTAGCTTTGCTTGCAGTAGAAATTATTGATATAGCAATTGAAGTATCCGCAGATATAATCTCACCGTATTTATTGGACCGAGTAACAGCTCTGGTAGAACGTCTGGGTGATTCAAAGCAGAGTGTACGTGAAGCTATGGTTCAGTTTCTTGCTGCTCTTGCAAACACACCACATTGCAGTCCTCAGGTAAAGTGAATTTGGTCGAGCAGCAGCTCGTACTTGCCTTTGCTTGCAACTAGTTTTACATTTGAGACATTTAAAAGGAAAAAAAAACGAAAATTTGAGACAGACGTGATGACCTTCTCGCACGCTTGTGAACCATCTTGGGAGGGCATGATTTCTGGTTATTTGAACTGTTCCGTACCAATCTACAGGTATAACAATTTCGCCGGTGTAAACAGGAAAATGTCCACCTTGTTCAAATGTACATTCGTTTGTTTCAGACTGTTCTCGAAAGGATATCATTCGGATTAACTCATCGCCAATGGCTAGTACGTATCGGTACCATGCATGTAATCAGAATGGTGCTTGAATATCAGTAAGTTTTGTTAAATTTAAATTGGGGCACCCCAAGTCACCATTGTCTGTTAAGGTTTTTTGTCATTTGCAAAGTTTATTTTCTGTTTTTCTGGTCCATTATTGGTTTTTATTTTTGAGTGACAAGGGAAAGAACCGATCCGATCTGTATACGTTGAATGTTCACCTGTCGTTTGAAGTCTTTTAACTCATACCTTTCAATCAGTCTATTTAAATTGTATCACTATTTTGACGTGTCTCCCTTGCTTAGATCGTAACAACTTATGTGTAAAAGAGGGTTCTACCAAAGACGTGTTATTCAAAGAGGAATTCGTTGGGAATGTAACTTTTGAAGTTTTGTAGAATATGAGTGTTATTCTATAACTGTTGCAAACAAAATATTTGATTTGCATCAATTTCTGTTTCAGATCTGAAGGATTCGACAAATAAAGAGTGCTTCTTAAATTTAGAATTGCAGGAAGCGATTTGTGGAACCACAGATACATCGGATGATACCACCTCTGTGTCATCTTATGACTGATCCCAATATCGATGTGAGAGAAGCAGCGGCAAGTACATTGATTGTTATTTTCTGGCATTTGGGTGAAAACGTTTTGTCAAGTATCCGGAAACGACAACTGATACCGGAACCGAAGTAAGTGCTTATTATACAATGCGTCGTAGTAAGGGCATGAATTTAAACGTAGATGAAGTTAACAGTGCAGTGGAGGTGCCGCGATTTTCAAGAAATTAAGGACAGTGTGAAGATTTCTTGGAAGTCCGATACGTACTGCACCACGTGCAAGTACCGTGCAATTGCACGATCCCAGTATTGTTTTGTTCGATCCACGTTACATTTCTATACGAGAAGAGTACATTTCTATACGAGAAAAGAGTAAGTCTTCAAATGACTGTAATGTGATCGATAACTTATATCGCAATTCTTTCGTGCGGTGTTTAAAGGTAGGGCGACTATGTTCTTCAATGTTTACTAATAAACTGGCACACACCAACTGACATAACACATTCGGTGACTTCCCTTCTTCATTCGACCAGTGTTGACCGTCATCATTGCCAAGTTCGTACAGTTAGTATACCTATTTGGTGGCTCCGATCATCATTTGTTCCAACGCTCTGAGGCATAGAAAGTTCAAGTTCATGCATTGTTAAGGAACTGACAATGATTAAAAGAAACCGACGTAAATTTTGCTCAATGTTTCCTCATTTTCTTGGATGCTTTGACTCCGCATCTGATCTATCTGAATATGTTAGCTAAGATATCAACTCCTTTTCACCCTTCCTCAATTTTTTTGCATTTTCGACTGATTTTCAAATGAGATGGTCAAGTTTATAAAGTTTTTTGTGAACTTCCCATCCCTCTATGATGAAAATCATCTCCCAGTGTATCTACTGTCACTGGCTTAGTAAGAAATGATTCTTCGAATGAATAATGAATAGAACTTTCTTTTTTTGGAGAATTGTCGACGAGGAGTAAAGGGTGACGAAGCACAGTTACGGTTCACGTGAGCGTGATTTCTGTTGTAACCCTTTGATTACATGTTAATCTGTAACACGTATGACTTGTTCTACTCAAATCGGGAAGATGACAAAGCCTACGTTGATTTTTTGATAGGAATCGCACACATTTCTTTCGTATAATTTTAATCCAGTGACTTTCAATAAGCAACTCGTGAAAAATATTCGATGAAGAATGGCCTTGTGATGGATGCTGAGGTCGGAAGAAGGCTTTGACAGATTTTTTTGATATTTGATTGTGGAACTTGAAAAGTGTTCATCTGCTTGTACATCTTTCTCCTAACTATTTGCTTATTATGATCGGTAAGTTGAATTTCAATCACTGTAGAAAATAATATCAGCGAGTGTATGATCTTTGCCAACAACTTTTCGACTTCATTGAAAATCGCCGAATTCACTGAACTTCTTGAGCCATGTAAAATAGCTTCTTATTCAGCTGTTAATTTGAAGCAATTCTTTCACATTTTTCTTCCTTTAACTTTGAAAATGTGAAAACAGTGCTGTTGGCAGTGACATAAAATTAAGGAGATTGAAAGAAGACCTGGACTGTCACGATGGACTGGTGACAAATGTTGTGCTGAAACATTTCCTCATACCTTCTCTTCAGTGTTAATTACTTGACGAGAAGGCCAATTATGCTTCAGGCTCTATTGTCGTTGAATTTAAAACAAAATCTGTGATAAAACAGAAGACATGAATAAAGTTAAATGCGAGGAAAATCTTTGTTCAATACTCTTAACAATGTGTTGAAAAGGACTTCACATTCACACCTCTATCATCTTACCACCAAAGCCATAAAAGAGATGAATACTTGGGAGTGACCACTGTTGATTGCTCATTAACCCTGCTTAAACAAAATTTCATGTCATCTGCAAATTTGATCTTCATATTTGCCAGCATTTCCAAATATTTTAGAAGTTCAATCAACATGAACCGAAATTGAAAAGATGAGTTGGAACTAATTTGTCCTTGAATAATTCAACTTCGTTTCGTTTCATTTAAATGTTTGTTTACCAATTTCACGAAATTTGCTAATCGCGTTTGCATTTAAAAACAAAAATTGAAAATGAGAGTTCCGATATTTAGTTTTAAATCTGTTTTCAAACCAAGGTATTTTCAGCGAGAGATGGAAGTTAATTCTCATTTCAACCACTTTTTGCACTGCATTAAAATATGGATGTCAAAATCTACCATTTCCGTGGAATTCAGAATTGCCGTCTGAGTTGTCTCGTTCGGTCCTCCTCTTGCTTCCAGTGGTCAAAAGGCGTTAAAACAACCACCTTGCAGCCTTAATGCTGCCTATTACGCCAAAGAGATGATCGACCTTTCTGTGGAATCTGAGTATTACGGAAGAAAGGTTTTATACCTTAACCGTTTCAGGTTTCAAATGCTGATGGTTCGTTTCAACGAGGCACAAACCACTGGCAACTATGCATCTAGCAACACTCCAACTCCATTGCAGCGTGTCGGAAGACCTTCAAGACGACCAAAGCTGCCGCAGAAACCTCGGTTAACTCCAAGCTGTAAGTTTAGAATGGCGTAAATTGAGGAAGGAAAGGGTAATATATGTTTTTTCTGAAGAAATCGAACAAATTGGGAGTTATTTTGGATTCATTGCCTGCAGTGATTCAATCAATTTCTTGCTACAGTCTCGCTGAACGATCTATCATTTCTGTATTTTAGCTAATAAACAAATCTCCACCACCTTGCTTCTATCATACTCTTGTCCACTTTTAAACTTGCGCGCCCATTTAATTGGATAAAGGCGGTAAAATTCAATTTGCAGCACGTGGTGAAAGGCTCTTAGTCGCCGTCGCGTAGGGTGGAGAAACTACTTGGTCATTTATAAGTCTAAAAATAAGATGGATGGTTCTTGAGAAAAGTGAGTCTTAGCTGTCAGGAATGTTCGTGATTGGGAAATTTTGGAAATTCGATGTGGCCCTTTCGAATTTTCCCAGTCTGAATTCGTTTTACGGACTGTGCCAGATGCTTTTAATGTTCCGTATGATGCCAAGGATCCGTGTTTCTTTAGGGTTAGTGCTCAGGCTGCTCTTCGAATAAGAGTACCATAACTTGAGTAGACGAAGCTTTCTCTGCCAAGTTTTGGATAGTACAATAGCATTCAGAAGAGAGAAGTGAGATTGCCACCATGTAAATCCAATGAACAGCATTATTCTTCTGGTGAAAATGCTGCAAGGGATTTTCTAAATTAAAATATAAGCCATGGATTGTCACCACTGTCAAGAAAAACACGAAGTTCATATTTTACCGTCCGGCTATTCTTAATTCATTCCTATCAAAATTTCAGGAGCATTGAATGTACTGTATTTTGAAATTGTCAGAACAGTTAGAATGCATGTTTAAGAGACCTCTTTCAGTCACGCCTGTTGTTGGTTATAACGTGCTCGTAATCCTTGAAGGATCACGCATTTTTCTTTCCGCTTACTGTAATGGAAGAAGGAAATGTATTAATGGGAAGGTAGTCAAATGGATGACTGACTAAAGATACTTTGCTAACTAAGGGATCCATGGGTGGATTTATGAATGTGTACCGTATATTACGTACGTCATAATCTTTGTATTATAACGAACTGCCAAGTAGTGGCACTCTTTTCGAGAATCCAAGTTCATTCTCAGTGCAGACCTTGTGGAATAGTTGGTGATGCAGTACTGCCGTTTTGTTTTCGAAACTTAAATTGCTACATGCACTTTGTCCTCTAGAAATTTGCTTATTTTTAATTTTTTTTAAATTTCTCCGATCTCTTGGCATTGGCTAGCTTTGTATGGTTTTTTTAAACTAAATATATTGCAGTTTGCTGTGAATTCTTTCCTGGATTTTTTATGCTATTTCGTGAGAGATAAAATGTTCCATTTTTTGGCTACATAAATTTTCAAAAGAGTTTAAGCTATTACTGAAGTTTTTTTTCGAACAGATGGTAAACCGGTAGATTCATACGTCTTTGAATTAATTAAGCTTTCCATTAACCTACCCAGTCACCAATTTTCAGCGTCGACCTCTCCTCCCAATAATCTTCTTACTGAAACAGGAGTAGGATAGCGCGACCTTCAGATGATTTATTCTGACCATCCGTCAGACGATATACTGCTGCAATTTTTTAAATTGATGTTAATCTAGCGGTCCCATTATTTTCATTCCAGTCATACAACAAGCCCTATACAGTATTGAATTTCTTACTTTTAGTGGTAGTTGTCGTCGTTGACAACTGTTAATATCATTATAGATCACTGTAGTCATTGCATTAGTATTAGTTACGATGCATTATCAGCAGCGTGAATTTATTGATTTTTTGTGTTGAGCAGTAGCAATTTTTTCTGTTGAACAGTAACAGCGATACCATACATTTTCACGAATGGCATCTTGTAGAAGAGCATTCAAGGATGCATCCTTTTCTGACACGCGTTGTACTTCAGTTCTAAGCAGAATAGTAAGTGGTGAGCGATATTTCTAGTTATTCGATCCAGTGTAATGATGGATTTTCCGTATTGTTGGGACATGCTATGGTTTTGAGTGTATCAGTGTATTGATAGACGTTTATCAGCAAATGCGGTTCACTGTTTCATGATGTGCTTTGGTGTCCATTTGTTCCTTGCTGGTTTTACGTGTATCGACTAGTTATGGTCTTGGTGCAGCGGTGATGAGTTTTGCGATTCCCTATCCCATCTTTTTTACTGTGAGAGACGTGTTCGGAAAAGTAGAATGCTTCTCTGGCTTCGTTTGCCTCTTATTCGTTCACATCGCATCGGTTTATTTGGAGGAAACATTATTCATGCTGTTGTTTTATATATATGTCGTTCATTAGTATTAGTAATGATATGTATATAGAGAGAGAGAAAGAAAGAGAAACTGTGTAAAATCTTCCGTTTTCAATTGGTAGTTCCTGTAATTTAAAGAGATTTATTGGCGAATTATCAAAAGTAGAAGGCGCTTTAAAAATTTTATCAAATTTTACTATTGGGAATTTCATTACATTCATTTATTAGATTTTTTTTAGCAAACCGGGGCATGGATGGATCACGTAAGGAACAGCTGTTAGAAGAGCAAGAAAATTCGACTACAGTACCAGTATGGCAACGAGCTAACAGTGTGCCAGCTCATAAAAGACCGCTTATCGTCTCCACGAAGGGGTCCAGTAAGTTCGAATTAAATTTGGATCCATATATTGTCTCCATAATAGCAGCACATAAATACGCCGTCCGTGACTGTTGGTTTCTTTTCATGATAGTTTCTTTTCATGATGTCTCCGAAACGGTATCTTATATCATACAGGTCCTGATGGAAGGGTCAGGCTTGCATAAGGATGATATGTCTCCGGTAAAGTGTTTTATATCCGAATACCATCCTTACTCCAAATCCATGCATATATCAGTTATTCTCTTTAAGGAATTAGAACATACAAAACTTCGTTTATTAACTCTTATTTTTTTTCAGATAGTGCTGGTTCTGTAAGCGACGAAGCTTTCCAGCGTGCTTTCACTGAAGTTCCGAAGTGCAACGTATGTGTAATGATTTTTCTTTTCTCTATTTAACCGGATATATTACTTAGAAACGTTTCAGGTAAAATCTAGCTCGAAATGGAAAACGATTTTTCTTTATTATATTTTCCTTTTTTCGTAGGAGAGGAGCACCGTTTTTTTCGAGACACACACTTTTGTTATGGGAACAACCCCATGTTCTTTCTTGAGGTTATGAGCTATGCCAGTAATAGCATTTGTCTCCGAAACGGTATCTTATATCATACAGGTCCTGATGGAAGGGTCAGGCTTGCATAAGGATGATATGTCTCCGGTAAAGTGTTTTATATCCGAATACCATCCTTACTCCAAATCCATGCAAATGGAACTCTATTAGCCTTTCAAGGCCAACTATTTACTAGAAGGGCACTCTAACGAAAACGACCCTGAGAATATGGCGATCATTGTGCAGTTTTGCTGAGTTTGAGTGAGAGAACTTCTGAAGTAAAGAGTAGAGCCTGTTCTCGCACGCTGTACTTTATATGAATAAATCCACTGTGCAAGCTCAGTGGATTCATGGATTGCTTCATTCATAATCTTAGTATCATTAATTATAACAAATGGTTCGCGATAGTAATTCTATTTCTTGCCTTATACAAAGCATGTTCGGTTCGTTATTTTTAGCTTTGGTTTTCTCCATCATCTTCCATCTTTGATTTTCTATTTGTTTAATGTCGTGATCTCACGTCACGAAGGTGAATGAAACTTTAATATCATAGTGGGTTTCCGCGTTTCATTGAACAGTAGGATAAAGGTAGCATCAAGACTTATTCTGTACGGTAGCTGATGACATAAGTAGACAGGGGAAAGTTGTAGTGTTATTTTGTGCAATGGGAAATCAATGAGACATCCATTCCATAAACCTTAATTTAACGACATCGCACATTGTCTACTAACAATGGTATTTGTGAATTCATTGTAGGATTTTGCAGACATAAGGCTTAGAGTTATGCTCAGATTGCGAAGGTAGGAAGTTGACTATACTCCCAGCCAGTTTTCTTTGTATTTTGCAAAAGCAGTCATTTTAGAAACTTTCATTCTTTACATATACATCAGCCAGTGCGTCTCCTACACTGAACAAAAAAAAAGGACAAAAAACGGAAACATTTCGAATTTTGAAAATTTTGGTAATTTTGAAGACAATAAGAATTGTAACGTAAAAGTAGGAATAGCTTGTTGTGTATTGACTTTTCCCTGCTATATCTTGCAACCGATCTCTTTGCTAGAGATGAGGAGAAAGTGAGAGGAAGCAAGACATTGAGTAATTTCATTTTCGTCGACGTTTTACTTCTTCATTGTAGCAAACACTCAAACGGCAAATGGCGTCCGTGACGTAGAGAATGATTTCTTCGTGATCGGTTGTTGCTGGCTTACGTTTGCTTATTTCGTTTACCGTATGCTTCCAATCATTTTCTGACCTATCCTTCATTTTTGTACTTGTGAAATCTGAACAAGTTGGATGAGCGTTGGTCTGTTTCTCGCCTATCTGTGGGATGAACTTGTTGTTTCAAATTATGATGAAATTTTACGTGTCTTCAGCATACAAGTTTTCACTACTCAGTTTAATCTTCTCAAAAACTGGAAAAAGAGTTTAACTTTTCCGCTTTCACTTCCTGTTTCTGTACTTCGAGATATCTGAAAACTACTTCATAGCCAGAATCAGGCTGAAAGGTCCTTCGCTGTACAAAGCGTCTTGATTAGTTATCATAGGTTTGGGAGTGTAAGAGCAGACAGAAAAACTTTCAAGACTACACCTTCCTTTACAAGTTAGTCAATACGAAACTTGTAAAATTCATCACATCCGAAGGGGTGAGGGAATGAAGGTGAGTAAGAGTAACCTGCAATAAAGTAACCCGAAATTCTCGTGAGGAAATATGTTTCCATGGAAATGTGCTCCATTGGGAGATATCCTTGCTGCGTGTTCGTTTATGCAAGGAAATGATTTCGGAACGAATGTTGTTTCCCATTTACCGTAACATTAATTTAGTGTCTTTGCAAATTTATCTCTTATTCTCTCTCTTCAATCAGTGGAGAGAGTTTTTCCCAGAAAGTATACTCTAAATATCACTTCCTTTTTACCTCCATCAGTGAGGCACTGCAATGAGTGTTTGAATGGAATCCTTCCTAAAACAGGAATTCCCAAGACAAAGAAGTTGTGCATCATATCAATCTCGGCTTCTCACTCTCTCCTGTGCAGCACCAACTCCAACTCAGTGTCTGAAAATTCGCCGGTATTGGAAGACTAAACTGTTCACAAGTGTCGGTGCAAATCCCTTAGCAACTACAGAGCATCCAAAAAGCAATCTATTTCAAAAAGAGGAATGGCTGGTATGTAAAAGTGGGATGGTAGTGTGTGCTGGACACCCACTGATCCTTCACAATTTGCTTACATCAGAATCTAAGATCAGTTTGTATTTAATCGAAGTGAGCGAATTCGTTGTTTCGGAGCTCAAAATCAAGTCGCTTATTTATTCGAGAGGAAATGAATACTTTCATTTACCTCCGAATCATCAGATCAAATTCCATAGAATCCTCTGTGAAGATCCATTCTTCACCAGGGAATCTTCATCAGACTTGTCCATCAAACAGTGTCATTTTATCTCCATATTCGCATATTTCTTTACCTTATTTTCTTTCGTTTCTCACCAAAACAAGCTTTCACTTGCTCGTCCTGCATTTCCTGCTCTCAGCATGTTCATTCATTATCGGCCATCAGTTCCATTCCCAACTTTAGCGATTTGTTTTATTTCAGCCAAGTTCATTCCAGTGACTGTAGTGATTGTGTCCATCCATCTCATTGCTGGTCTTCCTCGTCTTCTGGTTCCTTCAGTTCTTCCAATTATGATATCCTTCTCCAATGATTGTTGTCTTCTGATGATATGCCTGAAGTACGCCAGCTGCAGCTTTGTGATTTTGCACTCCAGCGATATTGTAGGCTGAATTTCATTCAGCATTGAACTGTTGGTTCTTTTGTCGTACCATCGGACCGATAAGAACAAATCACGAATATGAAAACTTTGTTAAGAAATTAATTTTAAGAAATGAATCATTTTTCTCTGCAAATCTGGTTGTATAATAATTTAAGAAATATTAATCGGAAGCTCAGTTGTAAAGAAAAAATTTTTTGTTTTAAAAAATCAAATTTTTGATTTAGAAAATATTGATTTTTGGTTTTTTTTAAAATATTAAATATCGCATTGAAATATTGTTCTGTTAAAAATGTTCATTTTTTTTATATTTTGCTCAAATCAAAATAAAAAAATAACTTTTTGTTTAATTTTAAATGAATTTTTTTTTTCTTTGTGTTTTCTTGAATATAAAAAAAGGAAAAATTGTGCGACGAGTTGAATTTTATTGAATTTGCTGGAATAAATTAAAATTTATTTTGTTGCAAAAAAGCAAGGGAGCAACGGGTTAGCTTTCAATAAAATAAGAATATTATCCGTTTGACCTTTTGAACCTTATTTCCCTCTTTTTAATGCTTGTCACTGAACGATTATCATATGAACTTTCACCTTACTTGTCGATTCAATTATCATATGAACTTTCACCTTAATTGCCAATTCAATTTTCATCTATATTTCTGTTTTTTTTTTTATTTTTTTTTTTAAAAAAATTTCTGTATTTCCTGTTACCAATACCAATGTGCCTTTTGGTTGCAAATGTAAAAGTCTTATTTGTGTTTTGAAAATGGACTTCAAAGGAGAAACGACGAAATTATGAGACGGGAAAACAAAAAAATATTTTCAGTGATTAATTGGAAAGGAAGCGAAGAAGATGGATTGGTTTCGTTAGTGGAATTGACAAAATAAGGAAGCTTATTAATTTTGAAATGGCATAGATTTCAACGTTTGCATAGACCTCAGACTTGCTTGAGGGAGATAGCAAATAATTTAACCTCCCAGGCTTAAAGCCTAGTAGATGATCGGTGTCCCGTGCAATCAGAGAATCAGACAATCCTTCTGCTTTCCTTCCTTAAAGTGGATGGATATTTTTCTGGATAGGTTTCTTCAGTGCTATGCAAATATGCTTCTTTCAGGAACAATTGAAATTACTTCCTACCGGGATGTCCAGGATATTTTCACATTACAATGCTAATGATACTTTTCCCCGGGAATGTTTCACGGATCATTCCTTGCAACATCTTAAAAGTGTCCATAATAAATTTCAAATATGCTGGAAAATTTGGCATAGTAATTGTTCGGAACAGTTTGCTTATAAAATATTGAGGTGCATATATTATGGATTTTCAGGATAATTTTCCCTTTAAAATTATCCAGGACAATCTTCCATGAATTCCAGGATAATTTTCCTTTTAAAAATATCCAGGACAATCTCCCATAAATTCCAGGATAATTTTACCTTTAAAAATATCCAGGACAATCTCACATAAATTCCAGGATAACTTTTACCTTTAAAAATATCCAGGGACAATCTCCCATAAATTCCAGGATAATTTTCCCTTTAAAAATATCCAGGACAATCTCACATAAATTCCAGGATAATTTTCTTATAGTTTCTCATAGATTTCAAAGAATTAGTGTGAAAACATTTGCGATAATTTCTTGCAAAATGTTTGAAATGATTTGTTTCATTATTAGCTGAAATAGCCAGCACTTCTCCTCATCCATTTTTCCTCTTTTCTTCTAATTTTTGGAATAAACTTTTCATGGTAATAATTCTTTTGCGGCTAATTTGTTGTTTAAGAATTGAATTGGAAATGTTCACTGCCAGTTAATATCAATCCTTTTTTGCTTCTTCCTTGAGAAGTTTATGGAAAATTCGAAAATGTATTTGACAAAATGATTCACAACAAATCAATTAAGTATGAAATGAATTATTTTAGGCTAACAATGACGTAATAATAGCTGATGTGTTTGAGTGGAAAAGTGTGTTATTCAATGAAATCAAACTTATCGGTTTTTCAATTTCCATTCTTTGTAAATTTCTTCTTAGCATGATTTGGAAGCTATTTCAATCCTTCGCAAAATATTATTCTTCGCCTTCATTGCCAATTAATGATTTTGTGAAAATTAAAATCCCACAATTAAACTTCGAAGACAATGTATGCCAATGTTGCGTAAATTTGCCATCCGAACCTTTTGACACTTAATAGTGCCAAGGAAAACGCTCGTACTTTATCTTAAATATAATTTTAAAGTTATATTTTTACAAAAGGTTTGTTTATGTAATTTTAAATAAGAAACAAGTCCGATAGAAAGAAAGGTAATTTTTGTTTTTTAATTTGTTTCTTTTGACGTTCGTCTTATTTTATCACACAACGATTCTTCCCTCTTCTTCCTCTTTTTATAATAGCAAATTCAGCCAATTTCAGGCTGACATCATAGAACAAGTAGGCAAGCCTAAAGCCTAAAACTTTATTCGCAATTCTTCTCACCAACAAAAAAAAAGAAAAGAGAAAAAAATTTAAGAATGAAACCAGAAGGGTGAAATACATCAATCGAATTGAATTCCGGCTGCTCTTGAGTTGACAAATGTATTTCCTGATACACACACACACATACACACATACACACACATACACACACATACACACACATACACACACACACACACACCAATAAACAAATTGTGAAAATATTTTTTAAATGCTCTACTGCCATGCCTTAAACAATTGAAATGTCATCGGGCCTTTTTGCCTATTTTAGTCAAATATCCTTTGTTGAAACTTTTCCCAACTTCTTCCCTAGCTCTTTTAAATGAATCAAAATAATTTTAAAAATAATTTAAATTTCTCTCCGTACATGCATTTTCGCGCAATTTTTCCTCATGATATCAGCAAATAAAATTTGATATTCTTTAGCAGCTGTAACTGAATTTTGTTTTCGATATCAAATTAACGTCGAATTTGAATTTGAGGTAAAGTGGTTGAGTGATACCTTCAGTTAAATTCATATTAAGGTGGGATGAAAATTGCTTCACAAACTTCAATGTATTAGATTTCATGAGAACATCGCTAATGTAATTAATTAATCTGGATATGACTGCCATCATTGGATGTAGTCGTGGATGATTGTCATGTCGCAATGTCACCATGGATGACTGTCATCTTTCTGTTTCATCGATTCGTTCAAACTAGCAAAGTAGAAGAAACTTTCAGCCGATACTCAGTGGAAATATGGGTCTTCAGATGTTCCAGTTGCATAATAAGGTTTTAAAATGTTCCAATATTTACATTGGAAACTTTTTGCAATTTTTCGTTGCAGAAAAAGTTTTTTAGAATTTTGAGAAAAAGAAAGTCATTGATTGTTAATTAATTATTATTAATATTAGTGATGGTTGAAGTTATTTAGGATTAAAATTAGGTAAACTTAAATTTTGAAAATTAAAATTATCATACATTCGAATTGCATTGCATTCAATTTTTCCTTTTTTTTTTTTGCTTAATTTACAGGTAATTGATCGGATCGAAGCATCATCGTTGCAAATTCGTGAAACGAATGTTCGACTTGCGATTGGTTTGGCGGTACTCTTCCTTTATTTGCTAGTTGGCGCAATTGTCTTTGTGCAAATTGAAGGTCCTGCAGAAACAACTGATATGGAAGCATATCGAGAATTCCGTTCACGTTGGGATCAGCTGCTAGGAGAAGCAGGATTTGAAAGTGTCTAAGTTTCTATTCTCACAATTACCTGTTCTTTTTCAAAAATCAGGCAGGAATTAAAAATATAAGTATTAAATTATTTATACAAATTATATATATTTATATATTAAATTATATATTTATATTAAATTTAAACAGAAAAATATAAAAATTATGTTAAAAATTGTATTCATGTTAATTTAAGATAAAATTACATTAATGCTAAAAGTTATCTTAATAATTTCATTAATAAAAATTATCAAAAACATTTCAAATATAAAATTATTTTATTTTTGAATTACTTTGATGTTAATTGTATTGATACTGTCGTTGAAAAGTGATGGATTTTTATTTTCAATTGCAAAATTTCTAAAATTTTCCATGAGTGACGAATTTTTTTGAAATATTAAACAAACATTTTTTTTTTTTTTTCAGATGACGAGATTGATCAGCTATTTGCTGACATTCGTGTGATGGCACTAAAAGGTATTTGGAGTGAAAAAAATGTCACAACAGAACCAAACTGGACTTTTGGTCAAGCGTTTTTCTTTGTTGGAGCATTAATTAGCACAGTTGGTTTGTATACAAATCCACTTATTTAAATTCACTTCAAGATTGAGATAATTTCACAAATGATAAATAATTCACTTGCTGATTTCATTCCATTCACAGGCTACGGACGTCTCTCACCACGTACACATGAGGGGAAATTTTTCACTATAATTTATTGTCTGATTGGTATTCCGATGACATTAGCATTACTGTCAGCATTGATGGTACGGTTGAAAAAGCCAAGTGCTTGGCTCCGATGCAAGCTTAATGCCAGGCTTGGACATTTATTCCATGCCACCCAAATTCAGGTTGCTTATTCCCTCTTAATGATATCATTTCCTTCATATTTTTCCCCTAATGGCCCACATGTCAAAATAAGTTAAAATTTACCTCAGTTTCTTGCATCACCCCTTGCTGTATTTTCGGTAATAAGCAGTAAACTTTTTTCATTAATTAAATTTTCAATTATTGGCATCATCATTGCCTTCATCTTTTTTGTTGATTCTTTCAATAATTTAAAATGTGGTCGAATGACCTAACAACAACAACAATAACATCTTCTCACTGCATGTCATTATTCATCATTAAAATACTTTGAGAAAGTACTGAAAATGAAATTTAAATTTAAATTTTGGTATGTCCAGATATTCCACCTGGCCTTTGTATGCACACTATTGCTATTATTCGTTTTCATCATACCGTCGTATATTTTTACAAAAATTGAAACTGACTGGGATTTCCTGGATGGTTTCTTCTATTGCTTTGTCTCATTGACAACCATCGGTTTGGGTAAATTTTAAACATTTGACAAATAAAATCCATCTAAAATCCACTTTCACTTTTTCTTCCTCATCATTTTGAGCTTTTTTACAAAAATTTAAAGAAATTTTGATTGAAATTGAATATTTTGCCGAATTTATCAAATATATTTGCATGAATGTTGCAAGCTTTTTTGAACATTTTAATATACATCAATTACAGTGACAGAATTTATGTTTGCATTTCAGGCGAATATACACCAGGTGATCAACCCAATCAGCAATTTAAGACCCTTTATAAAATTATTGCGACAGGTAAAATAAAAACATTCCACTCCAATTTAAAATTAAATTTTCAATTTACATGCAAAAAAAAATTCATCCAGTTTGTGATTGCTGTTTTTTTTTTTTTTAATTTTCAATTAAAGATGCAAACATCAATGAAAAAAAAAAATTTTATTTAATAATTGGAAATTTCAAAACTTTTCATAGTTATAAAAAGTTTCCTCCTATTCCCAAGATTGTTGCTTTAATAATTTAGAAATTTTAAAATGTTACTAATTAGTTCATTAATGAATGGAAAATAATTTAGTTTACCTGATTTTTGGCTTATCATGTATGATGCTTTTTCTTGCGACATTATACGATGTCGAGCAATTAAATTTGAGTCGGTTCTTTGTGACCAAAGACGCCGAACACGCCAATTCATTTTACGACGATCAAACCGAAACATTTGCGGTAACCAATCAGGTCCAGTCAATACTTCAATTCTTTTCTAAAACTTTTCAATTGAAAATTTTAAGACACACCATTTGTGTGTGTGCGTGTGTGTGTGTGTGTGTGTGTGCGTGTGTGTGTATGCGTGTGTGTGTGCATGCGCGTTTGCGTGTGTGTGATTTTAAACACAACAGAAATAATTCCTGCATTTGACTGGTTTATTCCTACTATTCTTGGTAAAAAGTACTCTATGCTATCCATGCAATTTACAAAAGTCTATTAATTTTAAAAATTGAACTGAAAGTGAGAATTTTATTTTTTTGCAAATTTTAATTTTCAAAACTTTTGACAATTGAGATTTCAAGTAATTTCCGGAAACTTATTGAAGCTGAATTTTAAAAGCTTAATAAGTGACTAAGGTGACTCAGGGAATTTCTCAAAGGGAATCACAATGGCACGATAATATTTGAGCGAAGAAATTGATGTCAGTGATAAGAAGAGATAATCGATAAACTAATGATAAAGGTTATAGAGTGCAGCAATCACTGGGCTTGTGATAAGAGTAATATACAAGCTGGTGATAAGCAGGGATAACCGATAAGCGGTGATAAAAGAGGCAATTGATAAAATAATGATGAAAATAAATACTTGCTAAGCTAGTCTTAAAAGGTAATAATTAAAAGGCAGTGATAAGAAAAAGTAATTGTAAACTAATGACAAAAAACTTGGCAGTACTTGGCAGCTGATACTATGAGGAATTAATTAGTTAGCTAGTGATTAAAAATTGATAAATTAATGGCAAGAAGAAGGTTTCGACTAGCTAGTGATAAGAGAATCTGACTGATAAGCTATGATAAAAAGCGCTTGAAAGAATTAATCAAATTTGCTTTTCATAATAAATGAAGATGTGCAAAATTGGATTGCATACGAAAGCATTTTATTGTTGAATACAATAAAATTTTAAATTTCATTCCAGATTTACTTGATTTTAAAGTTTGTTTCGAAAGTTATTTTCACTATCTTATTAATATGATAAATGCTGTTGTTGTTGTTGTTGTTATCTGAAAATGGTTCTATTCAAAATTAGTTGACTTTCAAAAAAAAAAAAAGTGATGAATTGGGAAAATTTTAATTGGAAAAAAAAAAGTTCAATCAGATTTTTTTTTTTGTTAAAACAATGTTGATTAATGAAACTTTCAATTAGTGAATTGCTCTGATCATTTCCTCTCCATTTCTTTTGTTGTTATTTTTGTTTTCTAGAATTATGGGGCCAGACAAGAGTACATGCGTCACTTTGACGAATTACCAGTGACAAACCTCGAACCAAGCAATTTTTATCAAGCACAGTGAATGGGTATGGTGGCATTACTGGGTCAATCATTCATAATTATTTCATTTGAAGCATATTTTACTAATTCAAAACTGCGGCTCTTCATGTTTGATTCACGTTTTGAAGAATTTTTTAATTATTTTTGGAATGTGCAATAATAAGCAGCAGCGATGAAAATGTCGATTTTCATTATTTTAATCAAATTTGTGAACTTTTAACTTGATGACTTCTAAGTTTGAGTAAAAATTCAATGAATTAATTTTAATTAGTGCGTTGAAAGTATTTTGGATGATAGAATGAGATTTTAAGCATCCAAAATGGAAGCGTTTTGTTTGCTGTAAAGCTGTAACTTTCTAAATTAATACTTAACCAAAGCTGAAGTCAACAAATGTGCAATTATTATAAAAATGTCATTTTAGCGATTAATATGGCAAAGTAAATTTCCGTCAATTTATAATTTAATTGGAATTTTAGTATATTTTTCTTCGGCATTTCCTAATTTGGATGCCACTATGTTGCTTTGTTTTCATAAGTAAAGGTAACATTCAATTGTGTCTTTCAGCAAAAGATAATCAAACTAAAAATTTATTTTCTAATCTGTTCTATTCATTTCAAATTTTTCAATTAAATTAAAGGGAAAAATAAAATAGTGCAAATGGAGACTGCGAAATGTGTATGTCCAAGATTGAAATATTTTTAAACTTTCCATTTCCAGTTTTTACTAGGATTTCAAACAAAACAAACGAAAATTTTTTAATAAAATTTCCAAAGTTTTTCGAAGTCAATTTTTCAACTTCTATTTTTACACTATTGCTTGTTTTTTATTCACATAATTTTTCATCCGTTAAAAATAAAATGCTTCTTGTTTCGAAATTTAAAAAAAAAAAGAAAAGATAAATCGTTTCAATTGTTTGGTCAAATCAGACTTGAGTAATTAAACCTTCATTAATATGACAAGCAACAACAAGTACGATGTAGGCGTGGACGTGAAATTGACGCGATTACAAAGAACATTTAAATTATTAACGCAAAATACGGTAAGATATGCAAGAAGAAAGTAGAAAATACCCCAATAGTGGTTTCTGAAGGGCATTGGAATTGTAAAAAGTACGGTATAGTAGAATCCACAGAGGACTGACCAAAGATCAAGCAAGGAAAGTACGTGTGTTTCCCGAAATAGACTAAGTGTAATGGACTGGTAAAGGCGGCAATGCGCTGCTAAACAAAAACTAACACCAGAGTAATTAGACGTGTATTTTACGTATTTACGACTGAATTTACCTTAAAATGAACATGGACAAACAAGCACGATCACGAACAGTTTTTTTCCTCGTCTTTATTGGTATTAAAAGGTTAACTGATTACTTGTAATTAACCCTTTCTTTTTCCTCCTAATAACATTATACTACATTGTTTGGCATTTGAAAAATTTAAATAAAATTTTTAGCTTGAAAACAATAAATTTACCTTTTCATACAATTTTTCGCAAAACAAATCACAATTAACCTGTTTAATTCATTAAAATCGTTTCAAAAAAAAAATTGCTTTAGATTTTTTTTTAATTTTTAGAATTATTGAACAAAAATGTGAAACGAATTTTTCTTCCAAATGCACAGAAACAAGTCAACATTCCAAGATTAAATTTAACGAAAATCGACATAAAACTACTTTTTTTTTCTTGGAAATTCATTTAAGAATGATATTTGTTCGTTGAACATATTTTCATTTATTAATTGAATTTTAATTTTTTAATTGATTAATATTTGTATCGATCGTAAGTGGTCGGTTCCCGACGACAGACCTTAGCAACGGGTCGGTCGGGCAAATCTAGTCGCAGTCGCATGAATGCTAGGACGTACTCCAATGATGACGTGCATGGACAGGATGTGGTATATGCGAATCATGATGAGCAAGGGTTTTTGTCTTATGGACGAAGCACAGAACTGTGACGTGCAGACGACGCTCTACAATAGCGGACCCTAAACATCCGCGTGTCATCGAGAGATTGATACGATCACATACACAAGGGTTCAATGCCCAGATATGTTATCCCCGACGACAGACCTTAGCGATGGGTCGGTCGGGCAACGATAGTCGCATGAAGAATGAGATGCAACAGTTTCAAATACATTGCTGGCTCAACAATCTCC
>JABVXS010000973.1:0-20154 GCA_013365335.1 Madathamugadia hiepei | reverse complement strand
CTGTAAACACCGATATTCCTTACCGATACTTTTGTGCTGTAAACACCGATATTCCTTACCGATACTTTTGTGCTGTAAACACCGATATTCCCTACCAATACTTTTGTGCTGTAAACACCGATATTCCTTACCGATACTTTTGTGCTGTAAACACCGATATTCCTTACCGATACTTTTGTGCTGTAAAAGTATGCCATCACCGATGACTGACCTTTACGACGGCTCGGTCCGGCAAGGATTGTCGCACAGAAGAATTAGATGCAACAATTTCACAATACCTTGGCTCAACAATCTCCCACAATGGCCGTAGTATGGAAGAAAAATTCTACGCAATGAAAATAGCTTCCACCTGGACGAAATGGGCAAAATGTACAACAGAAATCACTTAAGATAAGGAGGTAAAATGATCGCTCTCAAGTCCAATGGCTAATAACAAGGGAAATGGAGCACAACAACAGCTTGCATGTGTGCAGCCGAACGCACCGAAAACAATGCTCCAAGTAGCGCACCCTGCAACCTAGCGGTACAAACGCTAAGGAAAAAAAAAAATTTATTACTGAAGAGAAGCAAGTTGCTTATTGGTGTCCGAAATGTTTATTTTTTTTATTTTTTAATTACGAATTAATTTTGAGTGAAATTTTGTCTAATTATGGCTTTTTTATCTTCCCGGAAAGTGCTAAAATCATTTCATTGTTTTAAATTAAAACTTTTGTGAATTCATTACAATAACAAAAAAAAATTTAAACTTTCAATTCTTATCAATGATTTTTTTTATCAGTAAAAATTTACAATTTGATTTTTAGCTAATTAAGTGAGAGAATTTTGTTCATTATTATAAAAATAATTTCACAATTTCTTTTTCTTTTTTCGTCTGCTTCTCTTCTTACATTCTATTGTTTAAATTTTGCTATTATTTGCCGAGTTTTGTTTTGTTTTTTTCTCTCGTAGTTAATTTGTTGACTGAAATAATTAGCTAAATATTACACAGTGATTCTGAATGCTAACTTAACTTGCTAATCGATTGTAAGAATATGACATAAGTTTAAATGCTGCAATGAATTTTTCTACGAAATATATTCTTCCTACAGCATTTTCTTCATCCCTTTTGCTTCAGTAAAATCGTATCATTTGTTGCTGTAAATAACTAATCGATTAAGATTATTTTTTTTCATTATTGCATAAGGTAATTTTAATCAAACTTAATGATGCATATTTTGCATTTAAAAGAAATGCGGCACTCTATCATTAAATTCTCACATTGGCTGCAAAATTATTTCACAAATCTATTATTGTTTAATAACCTTTCAATTAAGATTAATTAATCTGTTCAGTCATTATTATTATTATTATTATTATTGCTAATTAATTATTTAATTATTTTTAAGCATCACCTTCCATTTTTTGTTCACTGTCAACTAAGGACGTAAGCTAGGAACATATGCTGTAACTTTGGAGCTCATAATTTCCGACACTTAGCTGAATGTTTTAATTGTGGTTCAATCAAAATTATCAACGATTAAAAATATTTTTTTATCAGTTAATTAAAATTAATATAATTATGAATTATTGTCACTAAAGGTTAAAAATTTTTTAATGAACCCAAGTGTTTACTTAAAACTATTACACTTTGCTAATTAATTTTATGATTTTTCACTTATACTCATGCATGCCTATTTGCTTGATTTAATTATTTGAAACGTATAAATTACGTGAAGTGAAATGTTCGGTGTATTTTAAAAAATGTAATACGTGAAGAGAGGAATATTCAGTGCAAATATGTTGCATGATGAATGATCAGTTATTCTAATCACAAGCTAAACTTGAAAGTAATTGGAATTAAGGTTGGTTTAATTGGTTTATTTAATGGCCAAATAAAGTTCAGTTACTTCTAATTTCAACAATAAAAGTTTATTTTCCAAATTCCTTCCTAAAGTTTGCTTTCAATTTATTATAGTTCAAAGGAAAAAATTTTTGAAACAATTAATTATTGTGTCTTTTAAATTTGAAATAATAATAATAATGTTAATGTCCTGAATTCAATATTTTACCGCTAGTGTCGGGAAATTTCATTCATAATACATGGATCAATCGATAGAATATTTGAGAACTATGCGTTGAAAAGATTGAAACGATCAAAACGATCCATTCCAGAATGAATTTTTGTTTTGGTGATAATTATTTGGCTTAAATGAACATGCAAATTTTACAATAACGCAATAGATCATTGACCCTGAAGTTACCAAAGAAAAGATGTTTGAAGCATAGGTTAAATTCTGCGAGCAATTGCATTTCGTGATTAACAAGGGATCACAACATTTTTGTGAATTATCGACGATTTGCAATCTTTGTAATTAAAAAACATTTACAACTTTCTCGTTTTTTACGATTGTTAATAATAATAATTTTATTACCAATAATAATAGCAGCAATAACGACAATAATATGCATAATAATGATAATAATAATAATGATAATGATAATGACAAATGAAAACAACAGTAACAATAACAATAATTTGCAAAGTGATAATGATGTTAATAGTAACAATGATAATGATAATATTCTGAATGATATAATATGAATAGTAATGTTAACAATAATGATAGATGTTAATAGTAACAATGATAATGATAATATTCTGAATGATATAATATGAATAGTAATGTTAACAATAATGATAAATAACAATAACAAATTATTATCCTTTTTTTTTTAGTGAAAAGAATAATATTTTGTTAGTATTAAAAGATGTATTTAATTGAAAAAAAAAAAAAAAACATCAAAGAAAATGGAACTTTTTGCAAATTTTGCATTTTAATTTAATTTTTATGAATGAGAAAATATTTGCTTTTGTTTTGTGCGACAATTTTTTTTTTTTTTCGTTTTCAAAAGAACCTAACAAATTGATAAATTATTGCATAAATATGGTAAAATAATTAATGAGCGTTTGTTGATTATTCAAGTGAACAACGAGAACGACAATTGGGTGGAAGAGATATCAATTGTTTTTTTATGCAATTTGCAGTGTGGGAATTCTGCCGTTTTGAGGAAAATTTACTTTCAATGCTTTTAATTTACTTTTGTATTTGTTAGCTTTTATCAAAAAATTATAGTGAAAAGCGAGTGAGTTATGGAAGTAAATTAAAATAGATATGAATACGTTGATTTTGTGGGTCAATCAGATCAGGACACATCGTCCATGACCAGATTGGGGATGAAAGTATAGCATAAAGTGGACATCGTGGCGCCTGGTAACCTTAACAGGAGCACATCATAACTCCGACATTGCGGCGCCAATATGACTCTCGTGATCTAGCTTCGCTATTTAGCGACACTCCCAACTTCAGAGTAACAAAAGATGAGGAACCAACGCCGATATTTGGCCACATTCCCGACTCGAGAAAAATTGTGCGGGAAATGTTGTGCAAGATCTCTTCATGTCTTGCATGTTCTAAGCTTGTTGGGATCACCATCTACCAGCCGAAAGAGAATGGGTGGTTTTGCTCAATCTTTATCACCTTCTGGTTCGATATTTGAGTCCACGACTTGGTACTGCTTGTTTTGACTGATGCTCAGTTCCTGAGCTATTGCATCGGTCTGTTTGTCTTCGTCTCGTAGTGTTTGAAGATATTGCGTTTGCCATTTTTCCCAAAATTTATCGGCCACTTTTGCTCCAACCTTCCAGCAGTTCAGCAGATTTTCTCGATTGCGTAAATGTGAGTATGATTTATCTCGCTGCAGATAGTGGAGATATGGATTTATCAGTAAAATCAAGCAGAAGTTCCGCCCGCTGCAATCTTAACATTGCAATTTCATCTTCCAGATCTGCTATACGTTGATCCTTAGCAGTCTGCGATGATACAATTGGTAACTAGGAAAAATGTCGCTCCATCGATCTAATTTGTTCTTCACGGATTTCAAGCAGCGATTCTGACTAATTACATCGTGTTTCTAGCTTAACCATACGAATACCACCATCACGATGTGTAGTTGCAGTTGTTCGCTCCATAAGTCGCCTAATCGTTTCATCCTTTTCTGCTAACTCGCATCGACAACTTTTAAGTTCTGTCTCCAGCTCGGCAACTCGAAATCTATAGCCATTCTGAAATACTGTTTGTCTCTGTATGGCTGCAAGTCTTGCTGATGTCAGTTTTGACATATTCATATTATCCATTCCAGGCTGCGTTGTGTTTGTGTTGTATAAGGTAGCGTTTGATTGAAGCGCTCTTCAGTTTTGACATAGTCGGCTAGTCGACTTCTTAATGTGATAACTGTCCATTTGTCAATTTCATGTTCCATCTTTTCTAGGACCGTTCTTGGAAGCTTCTGTTTGATTGCATGAAAGGACATGAAGTGAATCGATATTTTCCACATTAAATCCAATTAGCTCCGTAATACGTTCGATGTTTTCTACTGTGCTACGTAAGTTGCCCTCTCTTACACGTGGTAATCGTTCCAATTCGTCATGTAAGGAAGGCTTCAGTGATTTCATCTGAGCATTCCTATCGTGTTGTGAGTGCTGCTACAAGAGCTGAGTAGTTCTGTGTACGTAGTGCATGTGGTTCAATCACTGAGGCTGCTTCCACAGGGCAGCCTCGTAGATACGTTAATTTGTTGAGAGGGGAGATTGGTTGATCATAAACGGCAGTCTTGACCATGCACCATCAAAAGTCTTCATTTCCATTCTTGGAAGTTGCATTTGCCTGACAATTGGTGCTATAGGAACTGCAGTTGGAGGTTCTGTTTTTCCAGGTCCTTGGTCCATGCATTGTAGAGCTTGTTCCAATGCTTGTGCGTTTGAGATTAGCGTAAACAGCGCCTCGTGTGCGCAGTAAGCCTTCTTTTCGTGCCTCTTCGAACATTTGTTCCTCTCTCTTTCATAGCGTTCATAATATTTTCCCATCGTTCTTTTTGCTGTAAGCGCCGTACGCTGTCTTCAATTCTTCGCTGTACATCCTGTACTCGTTTGGGTTGGGTTTTATAAAGCTGTCGTGCCTCCAGTGGAGTATCGTTTGCCCCTGCTTCTATCAAGGAAGGGATAGATTCAATTAGTACCCTACTGCCGTTACATGAGCTGTTCTTTTGATCCCAGCACTCATTCTAATAAGTAAGTAACAGCACAAAGGAAAAAGAAATCACACAATGAGTAACGAATGCAAAAATAAAAGTTGTATGAAAGTGCGAAATATCAAAGAAAACTTCGCTGATTCAACTGGGCTGTTTTTTTTTTTTGTTGTTGCTCAGTCTCCATGTGAGAACAATGGCGTCTTCTCTCCTTATTGTATGCCCAGGTCGTTGAGTTCTTTCTCCTCTGATCCTGGTGTCAAAACGATACTGTTCTTCTCTGCTTTGCATCAAAGGTCCTTTTCATTGATGGTGTGTTACGAATATCCAACTGGACCTTGAACTTCTTCGTAGAGACGAATATTCCATCTAGTGAAGTTTTCGTCTGATACTGTTCGTAAGAGTTCGGGGACGAATATTCCACCTAGTGGAGTTTCTTCGTCTGATTCTCTTGAATCTGTACTGGTACGGTTTTGCGTACGAGTACTGCAGGCTTCCGTGTAGAGTTTATTCCTTCCACACACTTCGGTAATTAAACCTTCATTTGGGTAGAAAAATACACAATCAAACGAGTAGGAATACGAGTACAGTAATACGGTGATGCAATCCAAAGTAGAGAGAGTCGAAGTAGAGCTGGTTGCGAACATCGATTTCTGTCGTAAGCTGGGTGAACTGTCGAGAGCTGTTGACGATGAACAAAAGTGAACAAGTGAAAAATCCACTATTTATATACACATGAATCCGTTGTCATGGGCCAATCAGATCGGGACACATCGTCCTTGACCAGTTGGCAGGTAAAGTATATCATAACTCCGACATTGCGCCGCCAATATGACTCTTATGATCTAGCTTTGCTATTTAGCGCGACAATACGTGTCATACATAATTTTGTTTGTTTAGCATAGCAATATTGATTGATCCTGAAAGAGCAAGCAATTGTTTAGCATAGCAATATTGATTGATTGATCCTGAAAGAGCAAGCAATTGTTTAGCATAGCAATATTGATTGATTGATCCTGAAAGAACAAGCAATTGTTTAGCATAGCAATATTGATTGATAACTTCTAAAGCTTCCCTTAGAAATATCCCTTCAATATTTGGTTCTCAGTGCGAAATAAAAATGATAAAAGTACAAAATTACTGCAAATTGCATGATGTAAAAAATAAAATTGATGTTTTCGCATTCATTAATTCATTAATCAAAAAGAAAGGTCAAGTAGCAACAAAGTAACATTCTATTAGATCGGTCTTCAAAGTTCGTTTTTGTTTACTTCTTCCCTCTTTCCTCTTGCACATTTCAAAAAAAAAAGTTTCTAGTCATAAGGCATACGACACAACTATTACAACCGCATCAACTACAACAACCACAGAGCACTCATTAATTTCAAAATTGTAAACAAATTTAGCTTATTTCTGACATATCGTTTTCCATCAATCTGTGCATTTTTTTTTCTCTTACATTGACTGATTTTAATTTCAGGTCCTTTTCGTACTAAAATTATGCGCTTCTGTGAACAAATTATTTATTTAATTATTAAAAAAAAAAAAAATGTTAAGAAAATTAACAAGCGGTGGATAAATTAATTTTAAATATAGTAATTATTGTAAAAAATTTTGTTCCACTTTTGAAATTATAAACATAATTTAATTCATATTAAAAATTTCCTATTTGAATTTTGACAGCCATCATTATAGAATGCTGAAGAGTTTTTCACTTTAAAAAAATATTTCAAATTTCAAAGAATTCAGGGAAAGAGAAAAAAATTTTCCACAATTTTTTTAAAATTTTTCGCAAAATATTTCAATGAAGTTTTCTTTCCCAATTTTCACTCTTCCTTTTTCTCCAATTGCAGTCCTTTGGTTGTTACATAATATACTCATTGAAAGCATTTATTTGAAAATTAAAATTCAAAAAAAACCAATTATTTGATACAGTCAATGATTTCATCCCTACTTCCATTTTCTGTTCGTTCATTATGAAAAAGTTTCATTTGAAAATTTATTAATTCATTAAGTCAGTAGCAGATAAGCAATCCGAAAATTCCACTACGTTTCATTTAAAAATCTTATTTGCACATTGATGAATTTAAGGATCTCGTTGAAAAAATCTAATCTAATTTTATAACTTTGTCTTAATTTTCTATTAAATTAATTTCAAATTTCTTACAGAAATTAATGTGCAGATGGATTGGAATGTGAATTAAAATTTTGGCTGAATTTCAGATTTAATTGATTTGCAAAAAAAAAAAAAAAAACAAAAAAACGAAAAATCGATGTTTTGTAGATTTATTTAGCAAGAGCAACTGGCTTCTTAATCTCATTTCTAAACTTGCAATATTTATAGTTATTCTGCTACTAACATTACTACAATGTGACATTATTACGGTTAATTAGTTTGTGCTAATTAATTTGTACAAATTCTTAACTTCAATTTCCTTTTAGCCATCTTCCGGTTCACTAATTTTCCAATTTATGGCAATTCTCCGGAATATCCGGCAAAATTCTCAATTATTTTTTGGACAAAGGAAAGCATTTCGATAAGGTGGTCAAAAGAAAGGAAATTCAAATATCCGGCGGTGATGTGGCATGAAACGCCAAAATATTCGTACGCTATCGTTAATTGTTTGTACATTAACCTACTTGCTTATTGGTGCAGCTGTTTTTGATGCATTAGAATCGGATAATGAAATTCAACAAGTAAGTTTTTTTTTTTCTTCATTTTAAATGCAAAATTAAAATAAAAATCGAAAAATTTTTTTTCATTTTATTAACTAAGATGGCAAAATTAAAAATGTTTGATTTTACAAGAATGATTTGCAAAAAAAAAAAAAAAAAAGAAAACTTTTTGTTTTGTAAAAATTAACAAAGGAAATTGAATGTATTGCCTATTACTTAAATGTTTTGTTTTGTTTTTTTTTTTCAGAAATGAAAAAAATTTTTCGAATTTTGTTTTAGGTTCTTTTTAAAATCATGAATTTTGTTATAACTTCAATTTTGTATCGTAAATTTCAGTCATTATCTTCGATAAGTAATTAGGAATATTATGAAAAATTGCAGCATTTTTTGCGGAATCTTTAATTGGGCAATTAAATTAGCACTTTAGTCATTAAAATGGGTGAGTAATTAATTATATATGTTAGTCATAATTAGTTAGTGAAAAATTTTAAGTTTATTTGCAAAAATTTAAATGCTTTGCAGAGAGAATTAGCAACAAAAATGAAGGCAAATTTAATTGTTAAGTACAATATCAGTAATGCTGATTATGGAATATTGGAAGCTATCATCGTAAGATCATTGCCACATCGTGCTGGTCATCAATGGAAGTTCAGTGGTGCATTCTATTTTGCTACCACCGTTATCACAACCATAGGTAATTAATTATTCGTCACTTTCCTTTAATTAGTAAATCTAATTTGAGTTGATTAATTCATCTCTTTTCCTCAATTACTGTTTGTCCGTTTTTCGACTTCCAGGATTTCTGACTAACCTCAGGTTAATCAGTGATCATTCTTAGTTTACTTAACACGGAAGTTTCCAGGATATCTGTTGTCTCTTAGCAATCCCATTGTCTTTCGATATGTTTGTTCCAAATCAATTTCTCTGTTTTAAATGTCCCATTGTCTCTTTATTTCATTCCTTCCCTTCTTTGTTTATTTTCATTTGCTTGTTAGCTTATTGTTTCTTTCCCATCCTTCTCTCTTTTAATCTACCACTCTGTTCGTTTGATTTTCTTCATTGTTTTTTAAATTATTTATTTATTTGCTTATCATTCACTTCTTCGGTTCATTTTTGCTTTATTTGTTTGTTTATTTTCTCTCTCTCTCTCTCTTCTCTCTTTTAATTTTCTATATTTATGCCTCATTTGTTTACTTTTTTCGGTTTGGTTATTTTACAAGCATAAGCGTAGCTTTTGTTGTTGGCTCAACATTGGCAGTAATGAAATCGTCAATTTCAATTAAATTAATTTTAGTTTCTTCTATCTCTTTTCATATTTCAACCTCTTTTTTTCATGCAATTTTTTGTGTAAAATGACAGAAGTGCTTCGATATATCGGAAATGAAAATTGTTATGCTGGAATAGTTTCAAATTCAATTTAGTAGTTCATATCCAAATGAGATTTGGAATTTTTAAAATTCAAAAATTTTGTAATGCTTTTTTTTTTGAAATTTTGAAAACAAAAAATTAAATTGAAATTCAGTTTAATTGTTTATCTAAAAAATTTTACCAAAGTAATCAGTGGTGTATCAGTCGCTAAATTTGACTTTAATTTTTATTCCTCAAAAAATAGTTTTGGAAATAAAATTTTTACAAACTGATTAATGAATAATGATAAATCGCAAATGCCAACAAAAATCCTAGCAAATTTTATTTTTTACCCTAAAAAAACTTTATAAATCAAACAATTAAAAATTTCAAAATTCAAAAAATGAATTCCTTTCCTTCTCTCTTTTCTTCGTCAGCTTCACAGGAATTGTTTTATTTTATGGTTGATAGTTCAAAATAGATGTTATCATTTCAAAATTTCATTGTCAATTATGACGATTTTATCAATTTGCAACAGGACGTTGTGGTAAGTTGAGAAAACTACCGTATATCATTTCCTATAGGATGTATTTTCAAATTTTGTGTTCTTTCATTAATTTACATTAATTAAATTTCAAATTCTTAAGTGCCACAAATTCTTACTTTAATCGTTTGAATATTTTAAACATTTTTAATTCAGAAATGTGAAAAAGATGAAAAAAAAAATCGAAAAGTACTGATAACATTCTTTAGCTGATATGACAGAATTACAGGAATTGTTTTATTTTATGGTTGATAGTTCTGCCAGATATTTTGCTGTTACTGTGTTAATATATATATATATATATATATATATATATATCGTGTAACTACGGTAGGGCATGGTGCAAAATGCTCTCAACGAATACATGGATGATTTTATGGATACCGTAATTTCAGGTTATGGTCACAGTACTCCATCAACAATTGGTGGGAAAATATTTTGTATGTTTTATGCACTTGCTGGTATTCCATTGGGACTTGTCATGTTTCAGAGTATCGGTGAAAGGTAGCAAAAATTTTTATTCAAATTCATTTTCGAAATTCGTCTTTTGCATAATGAAATATGTTAAATGCAAAATTTGAAAAAAAATCTGAAGAAATTTTGAAAAATTAGAAAAATTCTAAATCTTTTTTGAACGAAACTTTTTGTTAAAAACAAATGTGTGAAATAGTTGATTGCAAATGCAACAGTAGTTGAATTCTTTTGAAAATAATTGACAAAAATGATGAAGAACTGTTAAATTAAGTGAAAAGATCAAAGGGGAAAGTGGAGAGCGAGAAGAAAGAGAAGAAAATATTTGCAAACGAAGCAAATTTTTTATTTTTCAATTGAGAAAATTAATTAAATTTTAAAATACACTTAATTTCACCGAAAATTTTTGTTTGATATTTTACAAGAATTTTTAATTAACAAACTGAAATTTAAAAAAAAAAATGAAAAATGTAAAAAGTTTTTGATAATGGCTGAGAAATACACTAATTATAAATGATATTTGAAGTTTGTAAAATTAAAAAAATTTTTGCTAAATTCAAATTATTTTTCATTGTAGTAATATGATATCAACCGTTAACCGCTGCCTTATATTGATAGCATTCATTGATATCACTTATCATCAGTACAGTATATTTACACCAAATTATACTACAGTAATTATTTATTATACTGCAGTGTATTTATTCATTAATATCATCGTAATTGATTATACATTATATATATATATATATATCACTGTAATTGATTATAATTATTCACTGCATTGGTTTCACCGTAGCATAGCATAGTGTTACTAAAAGTTTATCACTACAATGTACTTGTATATCAGCTATCAAAAACAGGTGACCTAGAATTGCAACTAATCCAGACAGAATTTCATTGAAAATGAAATGAAAATTTTTCAGGATCAATACGTTTGCAGCCGTGCTTCTACGTAAGTGTAAACGTTTAGTCGGAAAACCGGCTGAAGTAACTTACCTGGATCTTATCCTGGTTTCTTCAGGCTGTGGTACATTTCTTATTGCTATTGGAGCTTATGTCTTTCAAAATTATGAAAAATGGACATATTTTGATAGCCTATACTACTGCTTTATCACTCTTACCACTATCGGTCATTCTTCTTTCTGTTTCACTTTGTTTTTAATCATTTCCATTGTAGGTTTCATAGCTGAAATGTAACATCAATTCCTTGTGCACTAGAAAATTTTTAATTGCATGAAAAATAAAAGAAGAAATCCGAATAACTGGTTGATATTATCGGTTTATCGGATATAGACGATTAAATTTTCATTTTAAATTTAAATTCATAGATGTAAAATTTAATCTGAATTACATTCCAAATTTAAAAATTCAAATTTCATTAATAAACTTCATGGTAGCGGATATTTTAATTGCTATCAATATTTCAAGCTGCAAATATTTGAAATTATAATTTTTGACAAATTTGTTTTCTAAATTTGATTCAAACTTCTTTTTTATTTTTGTTAGTATTATGTGAATTACAGGAAGAAAAGAACGGTAATTAGATTCATTTGTTTCTTTTTCAGGTTTCGGTGATTATGTTGCACTGCAAAAAAATAGCGCCTTGCAACAATCACCCGAATATGTGACATTTGCGCTTATATTTATAATGTTTGGTTTGACAGTTATCTCAGCGGCGATGAATTTATTGGTGCTACGATTTCTAACAATGAATACCGTGGATGAAAAACGCGATAAGCAAGAAGAATTGCTTGCTGCCCGAGGCTTATTTTTTTTTCATTCTTTTCAAATATTTTCAAAAAAAATTTATTAATTTTTAATTATTTTTTTGGGCCCATTTGTTGACGATATTTTAAAGTGTTGCGTTAAAAATTTAAAAACAAAATAATTCATCTTCATTTAAATTTACTATTTTTATTCTTCGTTTAAAAACTCCAAAATTATTCTTAAATTTAATAAAATTTACCATTTATTATATTTGTGAAAATGTTTTTTCTTCTTATATACTTTTACATTAATTAAATAACAAATACACAAATGATAATTTACAGTTTAACTTATTAAATTCAATCACGTGCCAATTGCAAAAGAAATTGTTTGAGATTATTTGTATTTGCAGGACTCATATGTGTATCGAAGCGTCTTGACCGAAAGTCATCATTCCTTTATCAGGGGTCACCATTTATGCAAGAATCATTTGATGGTGAAAGTGTGGAAGAAGATGATGGTAATGGGAAACTTCGTAAAAGATCAGTTGATTTTGAAAATGCATCAATAAATTCATGCTCGTGTTATCAGTTACCTGGTCCTGAAGCTGAACTTCGAAAAAGGTTAGAGCATTAACATCCATTTTGTGTGCTTTATTATATAAACAGTTAATTAATTGCTGAAGTGAGTTTTCTTTTTGTTTGCGTTCAAATTAAAAAAAAATTGAATGCAAAATTTTCAAAAAATAACATTTTTGTTTTGCTTTTTTTATGCATATATTATTATGGAATTAGCGGTATAATTTTTAATTAATGAAATGATATTTAATCACTGATGGTGATATATTATCATTGCTAAAATTGATATACAGATGTTCAGAAAACAAGTGGTTGTTGACGTGAGTGATAGTTATGGACCGGTGAGACTAACACGGTATTTAAGCACTGATAGTGATAGCTACTAATCGATCAGTTTATAATTAATTAATTACTATTTGTTCATTTGCAATTTTTAAATTTAAGATGAAGAAATTTAAGATTATTTTTAGGATAGTCATAATTGGCAAAGTTTCTTTTATTTCCTCTGTTTTTCCTGTCTTACCTCACTCTCTCTCTCTCTCCCTTTTCCTCTCTCTTACTGACATGAAAGATAACCGTTGACAGAACTTGATGACTTGAAAGATAACCGTTAACAGAACTTACTGACTTGAAAGATAGCATCTGATATGATAAGCGGCATACTGACATGGCCTAATTAATTATTAATTCTGCGTAACTATTGATATGACCAGTAGTTATTGGTGTGATAAATTGCTACGACAAGTAATTACTGTGATATTAGGTAGTTCTTACGTTGGTAGACAATTATTGATTAATTAGAAAATAACTATCACAATAAGCTATTTGTAATTATTGATACTATTTGATTCTTTGTGCATTTTTCCAGGTATTCAATGCGCAATCATCATATGCAACATTCCAATATGCAAACACCAATGCAATCAATGTTATTTGAACAGCAAAATCCCGGTAGCAGTACTACTAATCGATCATTTTATAGTTGATTAATTACTATTTTTCATTTACAATTTTCAAATTTAAGATGAATATATAAGGTTATTTTTAGGATAGTCATAATTGGCAAAATTTCTTTTACTTGCTCTGTTTTTCCTGTTTTTCCTCAGTCTCTCTCTCTCTCTATCTTTCTCTCTCTTTCCGTCCTGCCTTTAATTAGAGAGTTTTTGAAAGTAAAATATGAAAAGAAGGAAATATATTGGCATTGTTTGTTGAGATTGTTAATTGTTTAAATCGTTTTTTTCCTATTTTCTTTGTTTCAACTAAATGGTTGTTAAGTTATTAATCGAATTTCTTTAATCAAGGATTGCTGTGGTTAGTTCCTGGGGATCAATGATTAATTTTACTGTAAGTTAATAAATGATGAAAATCATATTGCTCATGCATGGGCCTTCAAAATTTGAATATAATAATTCGGCCTGATCATTTGTTAAGTTTCCTTCAAAAACTGAAACAATCATTGTGGAATTTTGTAAATTTAAAAATAATTTTTCTAAAAAAATTTGAAACAAATTAATAATTTGGAATGAGAATACCAAATTTCTCAATTTTTTGTAAAGTTTAGATTTTTACCTTTTTTTTTTTTGTCAAATTTTTTGAATTTTTACATAATTATCTGAATTTTAACACATTCAATGTTGTTAATTAAAATCAAAGTATTGCTTTGATAAATGAAACATTTACTTATGTGAAAAATAAAATAAAATTTTACTAGTATCAATACACATTGTAATATGAAAAAATATGGAATACCTGTACGACAAAAAATTTCAAGTAATATTCTAAATATTTACTGATAAGAAATTTAAACTTCTATCACTATCAATGCAACAATAATTCTGTCCGGAAATTGTTGAGTTTTAAGGGGTGTTGCGTTTGTTTGTCACTGATATAGTTGTTGCCGGAGACCTCTCGGGTAACTCGAACTCTCTCTTGGACAATTATACCTTTATTCGAATAAGAAAACAAAATAAACTACAAACGTGTTGGAATACGAATACAGCGAATAAGGAACGTGACGAATAAGATATACAACTTGATAATGAAGCGAAGTTAGTTGGGAAGAGATAGTCATCGTCGATTCCAGAAGTGAGCTGGTGAAACACAGCTACTGCGTAAGAATTGATTCGGAGTTACAATCTACTCCTTATATACACATCTTTCCATTGACGTGGGCCAATCAGATCGCGACACATCATGTTTGACCAGTTGGCGGGCAGAAGTGTATCATAGATTCGACATTGTGGCGCTACCTTGATCTTTGTTGCTTTAACTTCGCCATGTTGACGACAAAGCTTTTTTTACTTCAAACATTGGTTGTTGAAAGATTTTCCGCGAAGATGTTTGTTGTAAATTAAAATTTAAATAAATTATAGTTTTTTCGTGTTTCCACACAACTTGGCAATAATTTAGTTTTCAGATTGTCGTTTTACGATGAATCAAAACCTTTGTTCGAAAAACTTTCTTTTTCTTTTTTCATTTTTTACGTTTCCTTGCTCACTTTTGAATTTTTAGTTTTCGCTAACCTTTTTAGCTTTTTTTTCCAAATAAATAAATTTTTCAATCAAAAATTTCAAGAACGAAAAATTAATTTTTGTTTGAAATCGGTGGCCAAAAGTTGATGAAATATGAAATTGTAAATTATAAAAAATTGTTACTCATTGGGCCAACTTATTTTTTTTGTTCATTTACTTTATTTGTTCAGCAATTATTATTTAAGGATAAGACAAAATGAAAATTTATAAATTTCAAAAAATGTTACAAATTACCAGCTGCTTTATTGAAGGAACTATAATTTTACTCTTTTTCAAATGTAGCGATTACTGTTCAGAAAAATGGATAATTAAGTTATTTTATGTTAATAGTTGGCTTTGTCTGCTACGAACTATCGAATACTTGATGAGTGATATCGGGATACTCATATCAGTACTGTCTATCTTCCAGTAGACAGTGTTAAAAAAAAGCTAGATTGTCGCTGTGTAGCGCGAGCAAACGAAAACCTGGTAATAATTAACCATTGCTTGATTGCTGTATTGAGTTAACCACAAACCTCAAACTTCAGTAATTAAATCTTTATTCATAATACATTAAGAATACTAGAAACGCGTCAGAAATACTGGTACAGTAAAGCAGCTAATGATAATGAGTCCAATGCGATTTGAGAAGAAGTACTAGTCCAAGTCGGAATGGTAAAGTCGCTAGAGGTAGTCGACTCGAGAAGTAAACTGGATATAACTGATTTGGAGGGACATATTTTCGGTTTATATAAATACATCATTTCATCGACGTGGGCCAATCAGATCGAGACACACCCTATTTGACCAAATGTTGGGCAGAAGTGGATCGTAAATTTCATATTTTGGCGCCTGGGAACCTTGACATGAGCACATCAAAAGTTGACATTATGGCGCCATTTTAACCTGGCTATATCATCGCCATTTTGGCGACAATTACCTATTGTTAATCTAACTTGAAATACAGGCATATTTCAATATTTAACCTGAAAAATATAATTTGGAAGTGCTATGATGTAAATATTCATGATTTTGAACATGCGGACAATTGTTGAATTATGACATTGTCATTTGCAACCTTCTGAATCACAATTTGATCATCATTGAAATGGTTACTGACGATCGATATTTTTCGATATTTTGATCACAAAAACTATAATTTGCTTATTAACAGCTACTACAATCATGATGCGATCACTAGTGACCAATCGAATAATATCATATTTACTGAAAGCTATGACACCAACATTTACTAACAGCTACTACAATCATAATGCGGTCACTAGTGACCAATTGAAATTCGAGGAACTCAGTCTGGAAAAGTCTGGTGTGGTGAGAGAGTAGTCTGAATTGAGTTCATAGCAAAACCACGTTACAGCCACTTGCGGCAGTAATCATTACACCGAGCCGCAACTATATTTCTCGCGTTACGCAATGCTGATAAGCAGTGATAATTGGTGTACCGCATTATATTGCATAGCAATAAATTGACCATTTCAATTAAACATCATAAATTTATGAAATTTCAGCTTAATTTATCAAAATATCGTTGTTTAGAGTAAGAAAAGAAAAAATTCCAAGTGCGGTAATTAGCGTAGTTGTTATGCTTCACTCACAACCTGTTCAGGTGATTTAATTTAATTTTTCTGAAATCAAAATATATAAAAGCTATTAAATATGCTAAAATCGTACAATTTCATATTTTTTTCATTAATTGAAATAATTTAAAATGTTTCAGTTAAATTGTAAAACTTCAACAACATCAATAGTTCAGGCTAATTGATGCATTCAATGATTGTTAATATTCCGCCTAATTGTTTTACCAAAAAAAAAATGGTGCTTGACTTCTGGAAGGTTGAAAAGTTTAATGAATTTTCAATCGAAATATTATAACAAAATAAGTAATCTATTTCAAACCAAAACTTGATTCAATCATTCCAAATTTAGCAGAACAAAAAAATTACACAACTTTTTTTCACTGCCATAATATATATTGTGCTTAGTTCAATAAATTAATTGGAAATGTTTAAAATTTTTTTGAAAAATTTTAAAAGTAAAGTATTTTTAATTTCTAATTTTTTATTAGCATTTTTTAATACTTTAAATCATTGTTTGGTTCAAAAAATGAAGAGTCAATTTCATGAGAAAATTACAGGAAACAATATCGCTGATATTCCTCTTCATCGGTATGACAAAAAAAAAAAGTAACAATGACAATAAATAGTTTGGATATAAAAAAAATCAAAATTGCGGAAGATAAAAAATTGCGAAAATATTTTCCCAAACAATAATGCCATTTGTTGCTAAAATAGCGAAGCTGAAGCCAAAAGGGTCATATTGGCGCCCAATGTAGGAATTATGATGATGATGCTCGTGTTAAGATTGCCAGGCGCCACAATGTCGACTTTATGATTTACTTTCACCCGCCATCTGGCCAAATACGATGTGTCCTGATCTGATTGGCCCACGACAACGGATTTAGTGTATATAAACAGTGGATTGGAAACTCCAGCCACTCTTGTTGGATTGCTCACTCAACAGCTCTCGACAGTTCACCCAGCTTACGACAGAAATCGACGTTCGCAACCGGCTCTATTTCAACTCCCTCTACTGCGGATTACATCACCGTATTACTGTATTCGTATTCCTAACCCGTTTATTGTTTATTGTCCTATCCAAATAAAGGTTTAATTACCCAAGTGTGTGGAAGCTATAAACTCCACACAGAAGTCTCCCGCAGTACAAGTACGCAGAACCGTACCAGTACAGATTCAAGAGAATCAGACAGTAATAGACGAAGAAACTGCATCAAGTGGAATATTCGTCCCTCAACCCTTGCGAAGAACTTCAACGGTTCGGTTGGATATTCGTGCCATACCTCCAAGGAAAGGACATTGCATACAAAAACAAGGAAGAACAATATCGTTTTCACACCAGTATCAGAGGCAGAAGGACTCAAGAGCTGGGCATACAAGGAAAGAGAAAACGCCTGCTTTGATCATTCTCAAAAGGTGTGACCCTTTTGACAGTCAGAGAGTGTTAGCAGTTAACCAATCCTTGAATTATTCTGGATGGATGAGAGAGAAAACAATAAGCACTCTATATGATCTTTACCGTTTTGTGGGTTGTCGGTTAATTAATCTCAATATCAGTAGTTTGAACCTGACCCTCTCATGTCGTGAAGTAATTCAAACATGAGATGAGCTAGATTCTTGTTTCCGCGTAACTTTTTCCTGGGTTAATTTTGGGTTTTTTTTATAATAACCATCTACGCCTTAACCCTGCGACCACTTCATTTTTGTTTGCACTCGTTCCTTAATAATTCACAACTAATCCACTATATGTTTCTAATTGACTTGCGAGTGAAATATCATTCCACCCTAAGTCATCACTTTGGACTACTGATTCAAATTCTACTTCAATTTAAATAATTTCATGAAATTTTCAGCTTGTGCAAATTAGGAAAATGGAATCTAGAAGTGCTGAGACGACGATTGTTGTGTTTGATACGAGCGGATTGCTTCGTGACACAGTCCTTCTACCTTTTTGTTTAAGAGGTACACTTTATTAGCTTTGTTTAAACCACGAATAGGAAAGTCAAGTCGTACAGTAATCCACTATTTCTGGTCTATTAAAATAGATTACCAGATTATGCGACGATTCTCGTCTTCTCTGCAAATATTAAACGAATCATCTTATTTCTAAGCATTTTCTCACTATGTTACCATACTTTCTAATAACAAATAACTGCCATTATGTAATTTAATTGCAGAACAACTTCATGTGATCATCCCATATGTTGTTCTAAAGGAGCTCGACGGGCTGAGGAAAACTGTAAGTCTATCGAGTATTTATTTATTGAGTTAAATTTAAATATGAAATTAGAATTTTGGAGCTCAAATATTGCTTTTATATGAAATCACTTAAACTGATCTTTAGTTTCGTTTGATAAATTTAGCGTATTATAATTGTTTAGACCAAAGAGAAATTGCGGAAGAAAGTGCACAAAACACTGGGAACACTGTATAAAAATGCAAAACGTGGATGCCGTCACCTGCACGTGGAAAATATTTCTGAGGTATGTTTTGGTTGAATTATAAAGCATCCCTTTACTTGATCGTACAATAATCTCACCCATACGTAATTATTATCATTACTCTTGCTTACTGCATTAGCATTTCATTCATCAATTAAATTTCTAACCTTCACATGCATTTTTTCCAGGCTGCAATGAAAGTAAAAAAATTCAAATGCCATAACAATGATGATTGCATCCTAAAATGCGTATTTGTCACCACTCAGAAATGTCAGTTCCTTTACTTTAGTCCCATAAATTTTATTCTTTAACAGCTTAATCATAATGAAAATTCAATAACATTTCCACTTCTTCCTTTTATTTTTGCGCATTGTTTATCGGCATATTTGCTTTCATCATTTTCCTTTCCACTGGATAATAATCGAAAAGATTATTTTAATGCAGATAGAAATGAGAATGTCTCAGTGATTTTTGTTACAAACGACAAAGAGTTGGCGATGAAAGCACTGAAATGGAATGTATTTACAGTTGATCGAATTGTATGGATTTTCTTATCAATTTCATTCGAAGCTTTTTACAGCTGTTTTTTTAAAAGTGATTACCCAGTATAGTATTTTCAACATGAGTAATGGATACCATAGACTAAATTTCAGGATTTTATAAAATTGTTTGGAGATGATGGCACGCTGAAGAGCAGAAGAAAGCGACCATCGTTAGAAATTTTTGAGCAGCAGAATTTGCATAAAGCCCAACAAATTCGACCAGCTCAGTACTTCTGCATTGGCATTATTCCTCTGTATTTTGTACCTAACGGAGTTGTGTTTCTACCGATTATTTACATTTACCCCCCAGGGATATATCAATACTATATTCCATTGGGGATTTAGCTGAATTTCTTCAGGTTAGTAATTTCAATTTTATTAAAAAATCAACTTTATTTTCTGATAGTTTAGTCAGAAAATTTTTTTTGATGAAAAGATCATCCCTTGAAAAATTTTAGTTTTAATTGCTTGCAAAATTGACTAAGCAAATTTTAATTATCATTATGCCTAAATATGCTGTAATGTAAAAACAGTTATTTTGCAGTCTTTTTCATTTCAACTTATGGAGCTAGCAAATGCTCGGAAGCAGGATGCTTTGGAAGTGGAGAAACTTCGTTGGAATTTGGAAAAGAAAGAAAATGAAATAATGGAATTGAAAATAAATTTGCGAGCTAAG
>JABVXS010000972.1:0-20163 GCA_013365335.1 Madathamugadia hiepei | reverse complement strand
CATTTTCTCTTATTACTTTCGCCAGCTGTAAATGAACTCCATCGATTGGTAGTTCCTCTCGATGAAATTTTTTCTGGAAAGTTAAATGAAAAAATTGTAGGCTTGAACTTAGAAACACTTCACATAATTTCCATGCTTAAGTAAAACATCATTGTATAAGTAGCAAGCACTATGCTCTATGTATTAATTGAACTTGAAACATGTTTGAGATTTGGAAAACAACAATCACCGTAAATTCGAGACAAAAACCTAAAAAACAAGTCGTGGTTTTTTCTATTAATTGATAATCAATATTACTTGAGGCGAAATGAATTATTAGTAATAATCTTATTGAAATGTACAGATAAAACGAAGAAAACTACCTTAGTTACAGGACACTTGTCAAAGTGGTTTATACTTTGCTTTACCGATTCCTGCTCATATCCACTTCATGTTCAATGACTTCAAAATTGGCTACCAATTCTGTTGTAGATGAAATAAGTGAGTGTTGCATAATATATGACACTGACCAGCGTGTAAGAAAAATCAACAACTCAAGACTAGTAAAAAATGAAGAACTTAACTAAGTCCAGTGAATGGTAAAATAAAAGACTGCGAACTCTTAGCTGTCAATGACTATCCAAATGAAACCTCCCCCTCTCCACACCACTCACCGAAATTGCCGTCAAACCGGGTTGCATGAGTATCAACAGTTCATGCGATGATTGCTTTTGAAAAATGAATTCGCTCCCAAGCAACCGTCATAAGAATTGTAAGAAGCATAGCAGCGCTTTAGTCAGCTGTTATCGCTGACAACTATGCTGTGACGATGAATTACTCACAGGTCGGTGGGTTGCGAAATGAGTCTGTGGAGAAGAGGGTTGGGACATGCATGTTGTGGCAGTCGTCACCTTCTTATCAGTCAGGGGGCGGGGGTTGGCAGGCCCGTTGCTTGGTTAGAATAGGTCGAAGGCATACCAGAAGCATTCCCGGTCTTCATTTTCATATCTTGAAATGTTTTGATGAGGGGGCAGTGAAGTGCCAGTTGCATTCATTGAGTGTATAACTTCCAACTTTTCTGCTCTGACGTCACAATTATCTGACTCTTGTATAAGAGTTATTTATGGGCAAGAATGTAAACTTAATTTTTCCTAACTTTTTAAGGGTAATTGTTTGGCTTTTCATGTGTGTCACGTGTTGCGGAAAATTACTGTGCACTGCAAAGAGCTATTGTTGCAAGTATCTTTTGGCTTTTGTTGTTCATCATTGTCGGCAACTTCCACCGTTAATCTTGTCCGAATGTAACTAGCTGAAGTTATGATAAATGAGTACCGTAGTAATCATTATGTTCAGTAGAAATATATCAAGCCTATCGCTTTGGATCGTGGAAATTGACTGGTTGTATTATTCATATATTTGGCTGCCGACGTGTTATTTAGCTTTGCACCTCATTATTTTGCTTTTTTGTAAAGAAATAGGAATATACAACGGATTTGTTGACTGCAAGTTATACAAGAGTCAGATAATTATGACGTCAGAGCAGAACAATTAGAAGCTAGTGAAAACTATACACTCAATAAATGTGTTTTCACCATTGGAGGGTCCCTGTAGGCAAATTAGTATTTTCGAAAAGAGTGGCAGTGAAAGTCAAGATTTCACTGCCACTTGTTAAATAATGAAACATATCGCATATGGCAAAACTGGTATGACGAATTTAGTGTTTTTGAGATTATTCTCGTAATGTACTGGTAATTTGTTTGTCTTAGTATTTTTAATTGATATGTACTTGTTCCGTCGTTAAGTGTCTTGCTGATTTTTCAGACGGGGAAGTTGTGATATATGCTTGTTTGTTATTTGATTGATACTGGAACAAAATTGTCAGATATGTCGAGAAATTCCGAGAGTACTGAGAGTATATTGAATACTGGCACCTATGATAACCGTTACTGTATGAATATAAAAAATTTCGAGGGACGAAATCGTCTTAAAACAGTTACAAATTCTGTTGCACAACCAGTTGATCGACAAGTAATTCATTTGACTTTTCTGTGTTTAAATTTTTTCTTGTTCATTTCCCTTTCTTTCCAAATTTCCGGATTATGTTGTCATTTTAACTATTCTGATTCTTTAATGGGTTTTTCCGGACTTGCGATTAATTTTGTTAGATCTGTGGAAACGTTTATTGTATGATTTTGTTTGTAAAAGTAAAAATCATTGCTTAGGAAACAAAGAGGTTTTCTGTAGCATGATGAAATTCCAGGATTCGCTAATGCTTTGTCAGCAATTGCAAGAACAAGATGGTTTCGACTTTATGGATCAAAGTATGGACCTTACTCCATATTTAAGAGATCTTCGAGCAATAGATGACAGCAACGAAGATTTGGAGCCCGTTATCGATAAACAGAGGATACTTGAATGCGACATACAAATGCAACATGACGTTTGTGGGTGTGGTGCCCAGTATGCAGACTTGACAAGTATTGGTAAGATTGCTTTCACTTCTCGATCTGTAATTTTTAGTTGGTAACAGTGGTTCGTTGAAAGATAGCTTCGACGATGGTCTCATATTACGCTTTTCAGTATATCAATTTCAGCAGATACTGTAAAACCCGATGCAAACATGGATGATACGTTCATAGCAGTTCCCGAAACATCCGGTTTTGCAACAAGTTTTCAGCCTGTAAAAACAGAAATAACGAGTATTGAGGGGGTGGACGGTGGACGAGAAACTCAGCCAACTATTTCTGTGATGAAGGATCTGTCAGAACAGATCGAAATCTCTTTTATACCAACTATTAAACCGAGAAAGTATTCACTGAAACCAGAAGTATGTTTGCACGTCTTTATTACGGCGAAGATTTACATTCAGGTTTTTTACAGCTGAACTGAGAATACTGTCGTTAAGCCAGTGTATGAATTAAACGCAATACATGGGTTTCTATCTTGATTTGTTGAGGATTCGGTTACTTAATATGTTTCCAAAATGTGAGGAATATTTGGTTTAATTTTCCATTAATCTTATCTATAACAGGCAGAAAAGAAAAATCCGTTGTATCGACTGAAGCGGGAAAAAAACAATGATGCCGTAAGGAGGTCGCGTACGAAAGCGAAGCAGCAGCAAAAAATGAAAGACGAACAAATCAGACAACTTCAGTGCCAAGTTACTGAATTTAGCAAGACAGTAAATATGAGGGATGAACAGATCGTTCATCTTGAAAATGCAATCCATGAAATGAAAGAAGAAAATCGACATTTACGCGTCGAAAATATGCGTCTAAAGAGTGAATTATATCATGCAAAAAAGCGGTGTTCTGTCCGTACTGCGTAAGCTGGCGTTTGCTGATCGGAAATAAGATATAGGTTGTTTTGTATGATTAATAACAAATTATTCGTTCTTGGAATTCATTCTTGTACCTTTTTTTTGATGAACGAACTTGTTTTCTTGTAAACTACATGTATGGCGAAGGTTTTAAAAATATCGACTCTGTAAAAGATCTTTGTCAAGATTCATCCAACTCCCGTTGATCATTTTCTTCAAATTAACTGTTGTAGTATCGTTTAATATCCTTTCACCGTACCATTTAATTTGAAGTCGTTATTATCGAATTGTTCTCATATTCTTAGTGATTTCGAAAATTTTGCAGGGCGACAGAAACATGAGTTTAAATTCGGTCGGCAGGGGGTTTATACCTGTTTGTTCTAAAAACTGATTTTTGTGGCTTATATTTTGTTATTAGGTTGATAGTGCAGCTCTGCAATTGCGGGAAGCCCTGATTTGCTCGTTATTTTTGAACTTCCGGTGATAGTTTTTTTTATCAAGCAAGCTCGGGTTGTGTTGTTGTTGTTGTCGTAAAATTGTTGGAATGTTAAGATTTTTTTAATGGTATGTCAGCCAATTTTCAATATTCAATCCCACATGCTACGTTTCATACGGAAATATGCATTTCGTGCTGATCGATCGAGGTATACCAGTATCCAGTTTCTGTACTTCGTCAAATTTTACGGGCAGTCACAAATTTTTTTTTGAAGTTTTAAAAGTTGTTAGTTTAAGGGATGGGATCCAAGTCAGTCCGTGCCGACCAATCGGGGTATACCAATTCTTTGACTTTCCAGAAAATTATTTTGGCCGAAACATCTCTCAGGCGCTTATGTTTGCGGAATATCCTACCGTCCAAAGATTTTTCGTAATAGACCTAACACTAGCTGCTAGCTTAGGCTAGAATTGGAATTTGCTACTGATTTCCTGCCACAGAATTAATTGGCCAGGACGAAAATCTTCAATGACATATTTTACAAGAAATTTCACTTCGTAAGGGGATCAGCATACAGAAGATAGCCATGGCTTGGAGAAATTTTGAATAGAAGTTATCGCAAATTATGCATACTTTTGGTCATCGTTGTCGTGGCTTGACTTCGTGGACGCTGCAATTTCATCTATGTTTGAAAAAACGAAGACATGAAATGAAGTCGATTTTGCGCAGTGAAGTTTGAGTCACAGCGTACGCTGTTTAGTATTTATAAGTTCACCACATTAAGCAACTTGGAACGCATATTTTACTGTGGTAAAACAGCAAATCATGACTGCAATAAATACGGGAGGAAACCAGTGGTATTCATTGGTACTTAAGTTTTTAGGTTCTTTATTCATATTCATAGATTCTTCATTTAAGTGGGTATTTTAAAGAATTTCATCAAACTACCAAAATCCTTCGAATGCAACATTACTCCCACAAAAAAATTTTTCTATGAAGGCATGATAACCTTTAGTAGTTTTCTATTCACTTCTTTCCTTAACATAGCCAAGAAATTTTTTCCTAAATGAAGTCACAGTGTGGACTGCTTGGCTAATAAATTTGTGGCCGCCATTTCAATATCGTTTCCACACTGTATAAGCATTGCACGAGCTGCTGTTTCTTCAAAACCAAGTGCCATCAGTGCAGTCAATTTTGCGCTGTCCACTTCCACTGGAAAAAATCAGCTCTAAAACCTGGTGTTGATGCAAATGGCAATAAAAATTTGGACAGATGACCGGATTTCGAATATTAGCCTCTTAAAACCTCAGCTCGAAGATTTATTGAGAAGTACCATTTGAAAAACTGGTAGCACTTGCAGTCCCGAGTCGCTCCAAATTTCTTTGTGGAACTTCAGAGTCAGGTAGAAAATATGTGACTGCTGATTCACCAAATCTGTGAAGTAAAACTGCGTATTTTTAAAAATGATATATCAAAAGGGTACTCAGTGACTTCCTTTCTGTTACACTGAGATAAAATATAGAGAACTCAATTCAGTCCAGTAATCACTTCTCACATTTTTTTTATCCACTTAAATGTTTCATTATAGAATGATTCCATTCAATGGAATAATTATTTAACACAAAATTATTTAACATGGAAATCATTTAAAAATTACTTCAATAAAGAAATCACAGAGGATTCTCTTACCGCAAACAATTATTCTGCAAATTAATAACGCAACAGTGTCGTTTAAGAATGTCGAGGCCAAGCAAAACATCAATATCACGATCTGCTAAAACATCAAAGTTACAAGGGAAGAATTGTTCTTCAATTTGCACTTGACCTGAAAATCGCAAAAATGATGTACAAAAGATGAATGTGACTAACTCCACATTATCTTTTCCGATATTTAACTGATTCACAAAAAAATTTTTACACGCATGAATTTTTCCCACCAACTGTTGAGCGCCACCAACTCCATGTACCGTTGTCTGAAATCTCTTATCCACTAAGCGCATCAAATTACAACGCTGCGCAACGGAATCAGACAATATGGACACTTGTGCTCCTGGAAATATAAACTTCTTTTCAAGTATAAAATTTTTTCGCGAAACCGGTAGCCTTTCGAGATCACAGTACTCCGCGAGAGAACACCATAACGAACAAAAGATACCATATTGTAAATGATAGAAAATTGACTTTGCTAAATTGAACTTTTGTTATAAAATAACACCTATATCTCAATTTAGTACAGTTGTCGGCATCATCATGACTTAGTTAAGAAGATTTGAGGACCCTACCCAAAACACACATTTCCTTGAGACTAGTCTCTGCAGTGAATTTTTCAGATGAGGTTTACAATTTTATAGCACAATTTTTGATATTTTTTAAAGTAAATCCTGTGTTTCTTATAAGCAGGCTACAGACCCCCTACGTTGCCCCTATTAGGTTTCTTCAGCAGAAATCCATTCTTTAACTAACCTGAATCCACAAAAGCTTTAACTTCGATCCCATTTATTTTCATCTTAATGTACAACATTGATACAGGTATATAAGCTTCGGGCATATGTTCCATTGCAAACTGATGTGAAAAGTCAATGTTTTCTCGTTCGATGTGTTCGGCAATCAGTCGTTGTCCTTCGGCATTTGTTGGGTCAAGCATTGCTCGTTCTCGAGCAAACGCACTTTCTCGTTCGGCAATATATTTTCTTTTGAACATTTCTACAAGAGAATCGATATCAACACATAAAAATATAGATGTATAAAAATATGTGTAATTACGTACATACACGCAAAAATACATCACGCTACTTGAAGAAATATAGCCTAAAAAAAGTGCTTTTACCAAGTGAAAACCACCAAGATAGTGAAACATTCTTTTCACATATCCCCTAAACATTTTCATCTCAGAATGTTGGATGTAGTTTGAAACTCCAGAACCTGCAGTAAAAAAGATAAAAAAGCTAATTCCCAAGTGAATTCTTTCCTCAGTCAAGCAAAGTCAAAATTGCTGATCTCTAACCGAAATTATTTTGCTCAACTGCAGCAACTAAATTTGGCATAACACAACGCAAACGATCACGACGCTCCACACTATCCCTAAGCCCATCAAACAGTAAACGGAGCTGAAAAAGAAATTAAGTGTAACAGTAATTAACAGTAACGAATACCATCTATTTCAATCAGTAATGAAATTCTTATTCGCCCTCCCCACCCCACCACCCTGGCCCATCCTTCCTCACCTCCCTAAAAATGATCAAAAACAAAATACGCAACTCATTTATTATCTTCCACCTCGCTTACTACCACATAAGAATTGTTTTCTACAACTAGAAGCATTCACAAGAAACTAAAATTAGATCAAACAGCTCTATAGTGTTACCTTCCTAATAATCTTTTGGACGACAAATTAAATATGATGAAATCGAACCTGAGTAAAATCATCATCCTTCGAATCACGACGTAAACCGCTCTGTGGCACCCCGATTGACTTTATTAAATCAACAATCGAAGCATTCCGAGACGGAAGTCCTCCGAATGAAGTTGTTGGTGTGTCTGTCACCAGAACAATTATATCATTATCACATATTTTCCAATCCTAGAAAAAGGAGAATTCTGCGAAAAAAAATAGACATTTCCATGTTTTGTTCTTATTGAATGTACTAGTTCGTAACAAAAGCTTAATATGAATGAAATGAAATCAAATTAAATTTGTCCGTATGTAGTTAAATTATTTCAGCTTCACAGAAAATATTTTTCCTTTTTTCTTACAACCAGATAAGCTGAAAGTTGGCTATTACGGATAAATAGATTATAAATCACCATTTTTGAAACATGGTTTTCATTGCAGAGGTGAGAAGTAGCCTAATTCATTAAAAAATTCCCAGTGGTCCCCATTTCATCAGTGTATCAAGATTTAGTTTAAACTAACATTCAAAGTTGACATCAAATTGCTTGCATTAACATTTGTTGCTTGTCCATTGTGGATGATTCTCAACTGCGACATCCGGACACCATTTAGAGCAGGTATTTCAAGTCCGCAAAGTGCCAAAAAATTTTCCATTTCCATATCACTGCCTACTTCCAGTGGAAAGATATTTGCACCGGATAAGTCGCATGTCACTATGATTTTCATTGGAGTGAATCCAGACAGGCACAATCTCAGTTTTCAAAATATCCGATTCAATCGACTGAAATTTTCGAACTTTTGATAGCTAAGCTTTGAGAACTGAACAATAGCAATCACTCGAAAATTTATATTAGCGCACACGCACTTGGTAAACATGGTTATGTCGAACTTCTACTGCAAGCTATCAGTAGCAACCGGTCGGTTGCTCCACTCCTCTCCAAATTTATTTTTCGGACACCTTCTTAGTCTTGGGGGGTTACCTTATGTACCCTCGTCAAATTGAGAGCTAAGCTGATGATGACGTATGCCTCCAGCAAGGTCCTTATGCCAGACAGGAGTAAACTGAAGAGCGATATGCACCCGCAATCCAGTCTTTCAGCATGCAGAGTGATCGCAAAGTCATTTATCTATAAACTCCGACTAAAACCTACAGCGTGAGGATATCATTGTCTTCATACAAGCTTGTAAAACTCTGTAGGTACCTCTGGAGCAATGAGAGGAGAAAATTACGCACACGTTGCACCAAAGTTAAAAAATCCGTCAGTTAACTGAGAGATGTCAAAATAATGCGTTGAACAGTGGCAAATGCTTAATAAATTAGTACAAGAACTCTGGTGGACTTATCATGGCTACTGATGGCATCTTGTCTGATGCAAACAGTGGCAGTTTGTTGCAGTGTTATTGTTATTTAAATCACTGAAAAGCAGTTCACAACATATTACCAATGGCTGAATCATTTTCAACAGGCCAGTTCGCTATTAACTCATCCAAAGAAATCCGCGGAACAAAGCGTTCTGCTTACAAATTATGTTGATCAGAAGATGACAGAAGTTGACATCAGCGTGATAGGCACAATGTTTTTTGTTATATTACTCAATTACTGACTTCATAAACCACTGAATAATGAGGAAAATCTGACTCATCGAAAAACGATTTGTGTTTGATTGCCAACTAGCAGACTTCTTCTGCTTGACAAATATTTGATTCGTTTTTTTGGATTATCATCTTTAAAGACAGTCTTGCTACTGCTAATACCCTGCCCAATGCAATATGTTATGTGCAAACAAAATGTTATGTTAAATGTCCTGCATATAACTTGCATACTGCAAGTTCCTTGGATATACGGAAAACTGAAACCAAATGGTTATATCGTTTTAAACAGGCCTTGCTTTAAAATTCCTAGAAACGGCAAAAGATAGAACAATTTTCGAACTATTCTTCCACACGGATGGATCGATCCTTTCTTAATAAATGTGGTAATACTATGATCCGTAGGAACGCTCCCAATAATTTTCGCGATAAGAATCAAAGAAGATGGAAGGATTTCTTTGTTTTTCTTGAAATGAAGCATGAACTGTTAAGTTTCGCAACAAAACTGGTGAATTACGTAATTCTTCGATAAGCTTGTGGAATTAACAATAATCGAATTCTGATCAAATAGCTGGCTGACAGAAACACAACAGTAATGCCACAGCATTAAACCTACAGAAGCATATCCAGCAGAACTGTTCGTTGATGATTATCTACTTACATAATCGGAAGTGTTTGTTACAATGTCGTTGGAAGGAAAATGAAAAAATAGAGCAAGAAGGAATAAAAAACTGAAAATTTGAAAGACAACAATTGTCTTATTTATCAGTTGCACTAGTGGCACACTGAACAGACGATATCGATCGCTGAGTGACACAAACTAACATCGACAGGAGGCAACCGGAATTGTGAATCATCCAAGTTTAACGCATTATGCAAAGTCAGGTTTGATGATAACGTCCTACTCATGTAATATGGTAGCAACGAAAGAAAACCTCACTTATTACTCTCTGAAATCTCAAAACCAGCACAGAACTAGCACGTATATGACTTCGACTTCTTTATTATCTTTACATGGAGAACTTATTTGAATCCACACCGATCAACAACAACTGGAAAGAGAAAAAATATAACGATAACTGGCCCACTTTATCACATCTAACTTTTTAGAAATCAAACTATTATGGACCCTGAGCATCAACAGAATAAGGCAAAGCAAAGGAGCAACAAGCTCGACAAAGTCAGTGGTTGAAATCATCAGTCGTAACTCACTCAAAAGATAGACAAATGAAAAGAAATTAATTAGGAGTGAAGATATAAATGGTAACCGAGACACAGGGTTCCTAAGTGTTTTTGGTTGACAATCCAGACCACGCGTCCATTTCACCTTTACCATTGTGGGACCATTGTTTTCGTATTGCTCCACCCACTCTTCGTCACTACGGAGTGACAACGATGAACCGCAGGAGAGTTTTTGCCACCTGATTATGGTCAGCCTTGGTTTTTTTTATTCGTGGTAGGAGCCGAAAGATTTAGAAATAAAAAATTGTGTTGATCTAGTGTGAAATTATTCGAACTTTTTATGCATTACTTTAGCTTTTTGCTGGGAATCATTGCTGCTTGAGTGATGCCGGCCAATGACTTATTCTGTCATTAATAGATGTCAACTATTGTTATGAGGTGTTATTTGAGAGTTAAATATTCTGCCTCAACACATTTCAACTAACTTGTGATTTTATTCTTCAGTGGCAGCCATTATTAGTTCATGACGACTAATAACGATACAAATGTTTAAACTTGAATTATAGTGATAATCGAAATTCTTCTTTCCTTTTTTCAGACAAAAATAAGTGCAGCAAGATCAATAGATTATGGAAAGTTTATACCAGGAAACAAATAATCTATTGCAACAAACACACTTCGATTTGGGTACTTTAGAAGGCATGATAAATGAAAGTGATGCTCAAAAAATTATCCAAAATATTTACCAGCGGCTAAAGTCAGTTTTCTTTCCAAATCTGATCTATCCGTAAAGTATACAAAATTATCAAACTCAAGTGCTGTATTTCAGATATCATTCATTTTTAATATCTGAAGAACTAATGGGAAGAGTTTTCCTAATTTCCTAATTATTGAAGTTTAATTGGCTGAAAGCTAATGATTTCTTTTCTGCAACAGCTTTGATTTTGGTGGGAACAATGAAATTGATGACAAATAACGATAGAAATGTTTAAACCTTTTTTGATACGTTGGGTTTTGATCATGGTTGGCAAACTCTTGGAAGAAATTTTTTTTTATTTTTTTCAAATTTAGTTGTACCTTGCAGACATATTGGTGGAAATTGTGAACGTCTGGATACATTCGTTGGCAAGGAACCGCCACATCGTCGACGGACTGTCAAATACAAAGTTGATCAATTAAAATTTGATTGTCATTCTTTGAGCTCGGTAGTTGACAATATTCACATGCGTATGACAAATAAGTGGAGGGCAATTGCTGAAAGAGAAGAGCTTCTCACTCAAAGGTATTTCAAATTTATGAAGACAGTTGTTCTTTAAGGCTTAACAGGTTTGATTAGTTTTGTTGTTTCTTCATCCTTTTTCTTTGTGGAAGCAGATTGGTTAGTTGAGAATTTCATCATATGATTTGTTTTGATTCGTTTACAAGAGCAGCACATATGTTCATTAATTTTCATTCACTTTTCGACTTCCTACACAATATCAGGTTTCGTCCAAATGACTCAACACGCGTTTCAATCGAAGATAGTGAGTTGTTTCTCCATGATCGTTTACATTCCTCTCACAATGCTATTGATGAACTTATTAGCCATGGAAGTGTGTTATTGGAGCAGATTCGTTCACAGGGAATAGGGTTGAGGGGAATCAAGCTTAAAATAGTGGATATCGGACAAATGGTAGGCAGTTCATAACATGCAAATTCATAGAACTTCATTGATAACACTGAGGGGACACTTCTGGTTGATTTCTTTGCTCCTTCCTGTGCGAGATAATCCTTTCTATAAGTTCTGTAATATAATATGGAACCATTTTGAAGATTTTGTACTCAATTAATGACATCAAAAGGAAGCAAATGCTTCTGCCGACCATTCGGTTTTCTGGTATTTGTATTGTGTTATGATTTAAATATGGCCTTTAATCTGATTTTTAATTTAGCTTGGTTTATCATCGACTACTTTACAAATGATTGAAAGACGACTGAATGAAGACTGGATTTTGTTTTGTTTGGGTTGTGTGGCTTTTACCGTTTTTATGTATGTTTTTTACCGATTTTGGAGAAGCGGATTGTTTTAAAGGTGGCATTTTTTGCTTCATAGTAACCAATTTTTCCATAATATGTAAATGTGTCGAAATAATAAAATTATTTTTTATTTTGGAATTATCTTGGTATAGCTGAAGTAATTTCACAATATAAAATTTTATCATAAAGTGGTTATGTACAGAATATTCTTCACACAAATGACTCGTCGCATACTGAAAAATGAACTTCATTGGTCTGATCCTATTCGGTGAAATTCATATTGAAGTTTCCATCTTTTGAAAAATTTTTCGGGAATTCATTTCTGCTTATCAGTGCGGAACGAAGTCGTCTGAGGCGTATATGATCAAAACTTGGGCTATTATGTTTGCTTAATTTAAGGTACTTACCACCACTTGAAAAATTACTGTTTTCCCTTTCTTCCAGCGATACTTTTGCATATGTGAAATGTGGCTTGTAGAGTTGTTTTGTATCCGGAATACCAGTAGCGGATATGTTAATTTGGCTTCCACAATACTGCAATTAAAACTTTGAAATTTGTTCATATACCTACATTACGAAAGAAAAACCTTGGCTCTTAATTTCGGACTTTTTCCACCCGAATAATGGATTTGCAGTAGTTAGTTCCCACAGGTTTCCAGACTATCCAATCGGTCTTGACTTTTCATAAATGACAATAATGAAGATATTTTCTATTGAATACTTCTTCCAAGTTTAATACATTTCAGTTATCCCTTATAGCGAACGGATAACTGAAATGAGACAATCCTGGGCTTCGTGCATTTCTGGCTTCATCAAACCAATTACTTTAACCTTTTTGCTTGAAAGTGAAAATTTCGAACCTTGTCAATTTTTGTATCCAAATGCTAAAACAGGTGCCCTTGCTGAAACCTCTCTTTCTTCTATTACTTTAGCTTACTGCACACCACTTTTCAAATGTGAACTGCTGGCGTTAAACTATTTCCACTACGGCAATTTCGCAGGTCGTGGTAGGTATCAAAAGTTAAATTAAGCTAGCGTAATACCCAAGTTTTGATCATATACGCCTCAGACGACTTCCCTCTGCACTGATACTATCTTACCAAATCAAATTTATTTTCCATGAAGCAGAAATGAATTCCCGAAATTTTTTTCAAAAGATGAAAACTTAAATATGAATTTAACCGAATAGGGTGGGGCCAATGAAGTTCAGATCACTGGAATCCATGAATAGCTTTCACAGTTCTTTTCTTAAGTACACACCTTTCATTAATTCGGTAAGTATCCTGATCCATGACACGAGGTAGAAATGAAATTGTGTAGCTTTTTGTTGATCGGGGCAGACTTGACGGATGACTTATCCTTCTTATAATTTATCGAACTACTCCAAAAAATATCGACTTCCTTATTTTGTGACTTATTTGATATTTTTTCTATTTTCTTCATTTTCTACATTTTGAAAATGACAAGTTGACAACATTTGTTTATTATCGATCCATTAACCCTGATCAATTACGTAGAACTGCAGCCTAACACTTGTTTCTTCTTGAGCATTTTTTAATTAGAATAACTTGAATGTATTTAATTTATTTGTGTAATCAAATTCTTTATGATTTCCCGCAGTGCATTTTTAGCTTTTGTTTCCTGAACTTCGATAAAACTGGTTTTCTAACTGATTTCCAACAATATATGAGACGAGCTCTCACGGAAAGAATTATTAACTCGTAAAACCGGAGACAGTTGCTTCATGTTGTTGGTCTCGTTCCGCTACGATTTCCTGTTTTTCGTTCATAAAGAGCCGTTCGATCTCTTCAATACGTTTTCCGCGTGTCTCTGGCGCAAAAAACCAGAAAATGATGAAACCAGTGAATGAAATTGCGGCGTATAAGAAGAATGCACCTGAAAGCATAAAGAGTATGAGCACTACCAGCATTCCTTACTTTGATCTTTCCGTGCGACTACAGCGGGCTTTTTCGTATGATAATTTCCTTCTCTCTTTTCGCTAAATGACGTGCAATTCATCCGGTTATCCATTTTAATTATAAAAAGAAAATTTTAAAAAAGCATGGAAACACCAGCACCATGTTTGGTTATAGCTTGACTTAAGCTGATGTATGTCAGCGACATCAAAAGATTGAAGATCCAATTTGTAAATGTAGCTAAAGCAACGCATGTGCCTCTCGCCCAGATCGGATAAACTTCGGCATTGAAAACCCATGGGATTGGGCCCATACCTGAAATATTGTTTTTGTAGAAGCGATCAAAAGCAATTTCTTCCATCATCTGCAAAAAGTTTTAATAGAAACCAAACTTACCAAACGAATAAACAGATATATAGAGTACCATAATCACTATTGGTAGTGCCGTAAATCGGGTTTTACAGGAAGTATCGGAAAATAGGTAATGAGTTGCATTGTCCGTTCCATCCTGAAAATAACACGAAATTCGGAAAACAAAAACAAACAAAGACCGGTCACTCAGTGAAGTTTGTTTCTGCTGATAACCCATTTCAAACCGTTTGCTATTGATTGAGCTATCAACAGTTCAATGCTCGTTCGAACAGTTTGACCCAATTTGATGAAAATTAGATTTTGTCTTTTTAAGTGGTTTTCCATCAGAGGATGCGGTTGCTACGCGAAGTTCAACCAATCTCACAAATTTAACCGTCTTAAAAAGACAAATTAATCACATCTCCAATCGTCGCCGATTTACGACAAGTAAATATTTTTAAAGCTTAAAATAGTGACATCGAAGTATCTTAAACAGATGATTATGAGGATTTAAATTGAAACAGTTTGCGAGGTAATTTAAAGACCCATTGAAATTCAAACAAAAACTGTCGAAGAGAGCATCGCCGCTTTTAGCCTCACATCTTTACCACCTACCTCATCGTAATGAAGCAAATGTTAGCTGCAAAAAATCAGCATTACTTTACAGAATCCATAAAGTGAGTGCTGAGTGTCTCTTGAATTAGTCGGTAAGCACTGTCCAAAATTTGTTGACGACGAGTTTTCCATTAAACCACAATACCCGCAATACTCCGACGTCACGCAGTCATCACAGCTCCTGTAATATTTAAGGAATTCCGAAAGGTATTATTTTATGCGGTACATTTATATACTACAAGGTGCAAGGTGACTCGAACTGGAAACGATAGTTATGATCAGTTGCATTGGAAATATTACACCGTTCATTTTTTTCCATTTTACAAATTACATTTCAAGTCGACCTGAGCAACTTAAAAAACCGTAGGGCTTACCTGAATCCAGCGCAAAACTCTAGTTTCTTATCCGTTATGATGAAATTGTGATCAATACCGATATAGGCATGTGCTTAAAAAAATGATTGAAGATCATGAAAGGAGATATTTCATGTTGAAAAAACAATAATAATTTTAGGAGGAAAGTTTGCAGGGTTTTAATGCTAAGCTTCCTGATTCCACCTCAATGGAAAATTCCTCTGAAAAGCTTGATTGCCTTGGGTTAAGAAGGCAAATAGTATTGACGGTGCTCGCCAAGAACAGTTCCCGATGATTGTGTTTGCAATTATCACTTACCAGGATCGATTTTCGCGGAATCACGGTTGATCAGGATGAATGCACCACCCATCATACACAGTGTGATCACAACACCCATCAGGGAAGACAGTACGAGAGTACGTCTTCCGAGTCTTTCGATCAAGTTCAGTGGCAATATTGTTCCCACTGCTTGTACTGCTGAAAAATTCTCAACTACCTAGAAGTGTACTGTAAAAATATTCATGAATTTTTAGAAATTCGGATTTCCGCAAGCTGTAAATTGGAGGTCAGTAAACTGCTTGGAACAAAAAAATATTTACTTGAAATACCGCATGAAATCCAGATTGTCGTAATTTCATCGTGTACGCCAGCAGAACGAATGATGGTACCGGTGTAATATCTTTAATTGATGAATACTTTGCCGATTCACCCCGTACACTCAACTTGATATTGTAGTAGAAATAAAGCTACATTCTACCCCATATTTTAAAAAATGTTCATTTTTAAGAATAAAAACGACCTCTCTCCTACTATCGATATCTCAAAAAGAGATTTTAAGAGTTAGCTTTAAAATGGTTTGTCTTTCCGCGTACTTGCAGAACCAAAACAGTAAGCCATCTAAATGGAAATTGTAACAGTTGCAATGTTAAGAGAATGATTACAAAATTGTATTAATCCCAGCGAGCTGTTGAAACATTTGCAAAGCACAACCGAGCATCAGAGCTTTCCGTACATGCGCCGTTCCCAGCACTCTACATAGGACGAATCTGTCTCCTATCAACATTACCACTTGAAATATTTTAATATACTTGTAAGCAAATTTTATACTGCAATTTTGAGAGCTTATTATATTCATTTTGCACGTGTACAAAAAGTCAGGGATACCGTAGAGAACTATGTGTCACACTAAGCAAACGTGCTGCATACATATTTTACTCATCTAATCGTCTAAAGTGGGAAAAAAGATTATTCTACTCATAAGAAATGCCAATCAACAACATGCTGCAAAATATAGTTAAACATCCAACGCAGAAAATTTAATTTAGCAATTATTTCAGGAATCTGGACTCACCGTTTTCCTGGCGAAAGGCTACTTCACGTTGCATTTCACGTGTTACTTCATCCATCTCATAAGCAGTCCATTCTTTATCACCACCATATAACCGGCGTAAAACCTCACGCGCTTCTTTATCACGTCCATGACTGATCAAATAACGGGGAGTTTCAGGTAGAAAGAAAAAGCCGACAAGCTTAAAAATGTGCTGATTTAATGTCGACTGTTCTAGTGGAATTGATATATTGAAAGACGCTTCAGGTACTTCACTATAACTAATTTCGCAACTTTCGAAAAGTATGTTTCAAAAAATGTATTGGCAGTGACTGTGAAATGGAGAAGCAGTCGTTTTAAAAAACCAAAAATGTGACACCTGCGCTACAGCTGGTAGGGCGGCAAATGCAAACATCAATCGCCAGCCGATATTTACTGGATCGTAATGAGCAAACCAAGCCGCCACAGCATTGGCAACTGTAAATCCGAACGCCACCATGAACTGATAAATTGTTACCAACTTGCCACGTACTCTTGCCGGGGCTCCTTCGCTTATATACACGGGGACGACCATCGATGCAAATCCTGTAGTTCTATCCTATTGTAGAAATCACTGAACATGAAGCGTTGTGATTTATTTTAACCCGGCAAGTCCTATTTACAAACTGGTAATTTCAGATTTTTCTGGCAGTGGAAGATCTCTCACTTTTCGCTTTTTCCAGTTCTTCAGAGGACACTGTGCACTCACCTCCAAAAAATATCCAATCATTCAATGGAGATAATATTTGCAGTTAATAATATTTCACTTCTTAAATTTTCTTTATAGCAAAATGTTTTCTGAAATTTCCAATTACCAATAGCGATTCCTAACAAAATGCGTCCAAAGAGTAATATCCACAGGTTGATTGCACCACCACAGATGATAGCGCCAGCGATGAAGAATTCGGTTGCAGCTACTATCACTTTTCGACGTCCAAATTTATCGCTGATTTTACCTTGACTTTGATGATTATTTAACATCAAGTTTCACAATATTGTTATTTCATAAATTCAAATGATTAACTTAATGGAAATAATTTTTAAAACAATCATAATGCTCTTCCTATCCAAGTCAGGAAAGAACGGTAGGATTGGGTGGCGAAGCTTTTGAATGAATGGAATGTAGAAAGTTTCAAATGTTTCTCAAACCTGAAAGGATAAAGATCCACGGTCGGTTCTCTTAGCTTCTATTCACCATCCCTTTGTGATGATACTCACAGTAAGACATTTGAGAAATTTTATTTCCATTCCTTTACTTCTAGGGACTTCATCGCTTATCAGGCACTTTTATGGGATCGAGTATTTCGAATAGTTTCAAAACCGATTTTGAAAAGTAATTTCAACAACCTGCAGTTAGAGCAGCAATACCCGCCGTCCCGGACGTTATACTGATTACAACTTCTTGCCAAAAATATGATAAACCGTTCATGTATTTGTTGCGAGGTAAATAGAGCATTATGCTGCAAAGTGGTTTTGTTCTGTTGAACTAAAAGAAAAAAAAACTTCGATTTTTTTTGATTAAAATTTATTTGGGCTTCATTTAAGACTTGCAATTAATTGCTCCATCTTCGTAGCACCGTCAGAAATGGCAATAAAACAAAAAGGTAAATCAGAGCGAATAAAATTCGACATGTCATCACTTACCCAGAGACAATGCCAGTGTCATAGCCAAATAGTAAACCACCTATCGCTGCCATCAACGTTAACAGGTAAACATATGCGTTTGTTTTCACATCTTTTCTGGGTTCTTGTTGTTTCTGATGGTTTTCATTGGCCTGAAAGAATGCTAAATCTGTTCATGCTGCAACTAACTGCTCAAACAGAACTTCCTGTGAAGCAATTTCAGCGGAATACTGTTTGAAATTCTATTCATTATTTAATGGTTGAAGTTTTCATTACTGGGCTGTTCTGGATCTATAAGTTTGAGATCTTGCATCGATAAAATAAATCTGCCTTGGATGAAATAATCAGAAAAGCCAAGTGAACATTCAGGGACGGTTTACCAAACGGAACTTCTCTGGATCTCGTACCATCCTGTTTTTATTTTGATGATGACCATTAGTGGTTTCATTCACTTGTTTTGCCAAGAATTTCCGTTCTTTACGTGATTCGTAATCAGCGTTTTAGGCCAATACGAAAAACTGAGTAAAAGATTTTCTAAAACTTATAGAAGGCGCAAAAATTTTTTTGCAAATTAATTATACTAAAAGCCGAAATTATTCAGACATTAATTAAATTCAAGCCATTGTTGTATCATTTAAAAATTGATAACTGAAAAAAAAAAACTAGTAGTGCTGAAAGCAGATATGAAAGAGTGGATTGGCCTCATAAAAGAAACAAACTGACAAAACCTTTGCTTTCAACTGCGCATTTGAATACATCAAATTATCAAACGGTTTTTGAAATAAATCTTTGTCATTTCTTAAATCGCCCACCATTCCCTTTAGAATCTAAAAACCATGTAAGTTGGCTCCAACTTATTTTTAGCGTTGATTAAAGCAAAGAATCTGCTGTAGACAGGAAGAAATATCCCAACCATGATAGTGGAAATAGCAATGGAAATGACTCACAAATGACAAAACGACACCTCATTGTTCAGCACGATGGCTTCCGCTCAAATGTTCAAGTTCACACTTTCTTTTAGCAAGCTAAACAATAAAAAAATATGATTAAAGGAGAAAACAAAATTGTAATAAGTAAATTAACCAAAACTGAAGAAACTTCAAATGAAAAAATAATAATAGCTCCACTGCATGTCTGTAATAATCTTCTGTCGCAGACTTGTTTTCCTGAGATAAATACCAATATTAATTAAAAGGCTAGCCTTTGTTGTAGTGCGCCGGTGTGCTCATATTCCCTTTACAAAAGCACAAGCGCAGTTTGATGATTGGACAGAAATTCTACGTAAAGTTTTTTCGAACGCAGTTAAGCGCCATAAAATTCTACAAACCATTTTCATAGGAAACCAATTTCAGACAATCCTGTCATACAGTATGTTACGCTCATCATAAATACAGTCCAGATCCCGAAGAAAAAAAAAAACTCTGAAAAATAAATGCTTACAGTTAGATGGTATTTCTAAATGAAATAAATTACTGGCCACCGATCAATTGATCTAATTTTGTTCGGTTATCTCAAATTTCTGACAACCAAATCCTGGACTTTATCATCACCATGTCCAAGGGATCCCGTGAAGAGCACTTTGGTGAGTATTGGTCCTGATGTGACATTCTCAACGTAAGATTGGCAATACCGTCTAGTCACACCACTCAAACCTCTCCGCCACTGTAAGGCTCTAACCATGGAAAGGATATTCTTATTAATTATGCATTAATTGTTTGATTTTATTAAAGACTAATATTTTGCATTTCACGCGACAACCATCCTTTATCTTTGTATACTGTTGGGATAGCATCGAAGAGCTATCACCAAGATACAAAGAGCTCCTGCCGACATGAGCTCTAGCAACACCCACAATGCTTCACCATTCCTTTGTTCTCAGGATGGTATAGCCCCACTTGCCACTTCAATCCTCATTTGTGCTTTTAAATCATTTAATGGACAGGATGCTTCGTTAATGCTTCACATAATCGTTTTCATTATTTGATGTTGCTTTTTTCTCGTGTGTATCGTGTTTATAATAAAGGTTTAA
>JABVXS010000971.1:0-11931 GCA_013365335.1 Madathamugadia hiepei | reverse complement strand
ATATGTTCCGGGTAAGTATACATACACACATACACTTCAATGGTGAGATATATTTTCCGATGATAAGACATATGTTCCGGGTAAGTATACACACATACACTTCAATGGTGAGATATATTTTCCGATGAAATTATGTAACACAACAACAAGACAGTAAATTATATGCATACTCCCTCAATAAGATTTACATTCCGACAATAAAACATGGAAAATATTTATAATAATGAAAAATTAATTCCGATAATATGATGTATATCCCAGTGATAATATCTCTCTCCGTACGGTTACTGGGATGTTTATCCAGGTGATATGTCTCTCTTCCAATAAGAGATATATTCCGGTAATAACGTGTAGAAGGATAAGACATGTATATTGCAGTAGTTGCGTACATATCCCAATAATAATACGGACATGCCGGTGATGATGCGTATTCATTGAAATTCATTGAAATTGATTGAAAAATTTTATTGGCACAATGTCAGTGCACATACATTTACATTTTCTTTTCTCATTGCAGTGAAATAAATTCTGCGGTGTTTTTACATTTTCCTCTTAATGATGAAGAAGCATTTTAGCTTTTCAAATTTTATCAATGCAATGAAGCATTTTTAGTCGTTGCGAAATGAAAAAATTATTTTTTTGAAAAAAAGTTAAATACTTAATTTCATATTCTAAAATGAAAATTTTTGCACAAAATATTTGAAACAAGAAAACAACAATAAAAAAAAAAAAAAATTGCAAATCTCAAATACATTTTTTTTTTTTTTTTTGTGAGACGAAGATTCATTTTAAAAATATTTTTTCACATTTCATTTTCGAAAATCTTTGATAATATTTAAAAATCTTGAATAACATTTGAAAATTTAGCTAGATTTAATTAGAAAATTTAATTGCAGATTTGAGTGTAAAAAATGAAAAGATTTTGATTTTTTTAAACATTTCTCTTCATGCTTGCAACACTTAAATTTCATTTTTTATAATTTTTATGCTCACTTAAAGTTCCAATTTCTTTTTATTGTTCAATCGTTTTGGAAATATTGCTCTTGTATATAGTAAAATAAAAAAGATTTTTTTTTTTCCTTTTCTTATGAGAAAATTTCAGCCATTTGTTGGGGAAAGAAAATTAAATATTTCAGGAAAGTTTGCGTCCATTGCAAGTGTGATCGTACGGATCACGAAGCTGATTCACGTAATCGTAATCTTACAGCTTCTAAACGTATCGGAATCCCTCTACCACGTATGATCACTTTTCTGTATTTTTTCTTCAATTTTTATTAAAATTTATAATTTTTATGAAGTAATTTTTTTTTTTGTAATACATTGGCTAAACAATTGTATTTGTGCTTAAGGCTGAAATTTTTTCTAAAAGTTATAATCCAAAAATAAAACATAAAATACAATTCTTCTTCTCTTCTCTTTTCTAAGAAAAAGAAAATATAATTAAAAATTGAAAATTTTTTTGAATTACTTGAATGATGAAAGAGAGAGAGAGAGAGAGAGAGAGAGAGTTTTAGTAAACTTGATAACTTTTTAGGTTAGATCTTATGAATTCATTCAGCTATACTCCTTCATAAGCTTTGGTTAATTAACACTCAACTACCTGAATAAAACTTGTTCCAGTCTTTGAGCCATCTTAATTAACAATGCTAGTTCCGTAATCATTAAGCTATCTTAATTAGTAAGGCTAGGTTAGTAATCACCAAATTGTTTTAATAAAAGTTTAAGCTACGAGTTACTCATTTATGTGAATTCTAATGGCTAGATTACTAATCGTCAAGTTAGTTTGCGTTAAGATTGATGAGAAGCTATTTTAATTCATTATGCTACCATAATTGAAGAGCCAAATTTGTCTTCACTAAGCAATTTTAATGGATTGAAATAAGTTTTAATTCATTAAGCTGTCCTTATTAACAAGACTAAGTTATCACTTATTAACTGATTTTAATTAAGCTATTGTTCATTAATTTCCATTCGCATGGTAATTGATTCAGTTAGCTGTTTTAATTAATGGAGTTACTAATTGGGCAAGATTTCTAAATTAATAAGATTATGTTCCCAATCAGTAATCTATCGTTTTCAATTGGAAATTGAAAAACTTTTTATTGAAAAGTTTAAATTGAAATGATTTTAATTTCATTTTTTTTAAATTATTTTACCAATCACCGCAGTACCGTAACAAATGAAGTTTTAAAATACCGTAATTCGCAACAAATATTGTCTTTATTCAATGACAGTAATATTTCCACTTACGGTATAAAATTTTACAGTAAAAATGCCATCAATTGAAGTAAGGCAAAATACAAAAACTCTTGGCGATACACCTGGTTCTATAAGTCACGGATATTCATGGGTACCACCGGGACTTACACGTCTAAAGGTTTTAAATTCAAATTTAAAATTTTAAGTGTTTGGTTGCAATTAAAAAGTTATATAATAAAAATGAGGAAATTGATTTTGCATGTAAATATCATTAAACACTTAATGATAATTAATTAATAATTTCGGATGTCTTACGATTTCAAATAAAACCTTCAATTTTAGTTTATTCAAATGTGATTAAACAGCTATGTAACAAAAATGAAGGAACTTTTTTTTTAATCAGAATAGAATGATGGCTGTTAATCAATTAATGCTGATTGGTTAATTATTTCATTAGGTTGAAGAATATATGGCGCAATTACCAAATCATATGGTACCACGGATAAATAGTAATGGTGAGAAATTTCGTGAAAAACAACTTATGTTACAGGTTAATGTTTAGAAATTCTTAATTTTACATCAAAATTAGATTAATGAAATACTTACTTTTTGCTGAAATTAAATTAATCAATTAATTATTAATCAATTAATGATCAATTAATTAGCTATTTAAAAAAGTTTCAGTTACCACGACAAGATTTATCATTGGCATACTGTAAACATCTGAGTGATAATATTGAACGTAAGCTTTACGAAGAATTTATTAATGCAAGGAATGAAATTGCCTTGGATATTGGCTTCGTTTGTCCAGTTATACCAAAGCAAATGGTATCTGATTTTTCTTTTGTTTTGTTTTTTTTTACATATCAATTATGGTTAATTAGTTGTTTTATTAATTAATTCTAATTAGTTGTTTTTATTTTTTTTTGATTAGAAGATAGACAACTCAATTTTTGCAAAAATTGTTACGAGAATAGACTGTTTTGATATTTTCTAAGCGTTAACACTAAAAATTGTCCGTTAAAATTCCGGATCTGGAAAAAATTATAGAAGGAGAGGAATGATATATTTTATTGATGAAGAGATACTCAAGAATTGATAAGAGGTATTTTACCTCTGATGTTCATCGGAAATGTAGATGTCCTGATATTGATAAGGAATGATTGATTTCAAGGCAGGTACCATAGTGTTTCTAAAAACTTGCAAAATCTTTGAAATTTTATTTGGAAGAAACAAACAGAAAAAAAAACTTCCGAATCCGGAAAAAAGAAACGAATTTTGGAATAGAATTGGGTTATTAAGTTATTAAATATGGAATAATAAGTCTGGAAAATGAAAAATTAATGATAAATGGGACATACATTTTTTGAAAAGAATAATTCTGGATCCGGGAAAACGGAGGGAGAAGAAGAAGAATAAAAAAAGAGGTGTATCTATTTGATATTCCATTTTTTTTTTTTTTCAATATTTAAAATATTTTGAAACAAAATTAATGGCTTGAAAATTTGATTAAAGAATTATTATATACAAAATGATGAAATGATAAGTGACAGAGAGGGAGAGAGAGAGAGACAGAAATGACCCAATGAACTTTTAAAACTTTAATTTTATAAAATTTTATGCAATGAACTCCTTGCATTCGCTCCTTATGCATCATCAATATTTCATAATGTACGAAATTAATTCTCATCAAATCTCTTATCAATAATTTCGTCTTTCATATGATCGAAACTCTTATAAGGATTTAAGAAATTTTTCAGAATTCCTAAAACTTAAGCGTTTACAATTGAAATTTTTAAAAAATTTTTAAATGGCGATATTGATTTCATAAGAAAACGTTAATTATGAAAAATTTCCATTCAATTTTATATATTTTCCCACATTTCACTGAATTTTTTTTGTTTTAAAATTTTTAATCTTACAAAATAGATGCAAATATTTTTGTTTGATTGTGACATTTAATTTGAAAAATGCTAATAATGCTGGTTTTTTGTTTGTAGTTGTAAAATTTCTAAATTTAAAATTGCAAAAAGTTTCAAAATTTGATCAGATTTTAATAGTTAAAGAAAAATTTTCGAGTTGTGTTCCATTCATTTTTTAATTTGACTTTTTCTTTTTTTAAACAATTTTTTTTTTTTTTTGGAGAATTGTTAGTGGAAATGTTTAAATTAAAATTTTAAAAATTTTCAATTTGAGGAGTGTAAAAAATGTCGTGGTGTTTTGGAAAGAAACGAAATGGCTGTAATAGCACCAAAATTAGATGAAAGCACTGGTTGGCATCCAGCATGCTTCACATGTGCTACGTGTGAGCAGGTAAGGCATTTCACGTAGTATTTTTTCAGGTTTTTTAAATTAATTAATTATTCTAGCTGCCATTTCAATCATAGCATTTCATAACTACATTGATTATTTCAAAAGAAAAATGCATTTGTCGCTGATCGCTTAATATTTGGGAAATACATAAAATGATAATTGTCGTATGAAAAGTACAAAAATAAAAATTATCAAAAAAGGAATGTTTTAATTTAAGAAAAGTCAAGTTTTTATCATGTCGATGAAATGTTAATCCTTGAAAATATTATCATTTGTGGAGAAAAAATTGTTTTTCATTGTTTCTATTTTTTAAAAAAAAAATTTTTAAGATTTTACAATCGAAAAAATAAAACTTTAAAATTCAAAAACAATAAATTATTCTAAATTATATTATTTAAGGTTTTTCAATTAAAATCAAATTAAAATTTTAAAAAAAAATTTTTTTACAGCTTCTGATCGATTTGACCTATTGCGTTAAAGACGGCGTAATTTACTGTGAAAGACATTACGCTGAACTTCACAAACCACGTTGTAACGCATGTGATGAGGTGGTTTATTGAAATTTCGTTTTTCACAAATTTATCAATTTCATTAAAATTAGGTTTAAAAATTTGTATATAAAATTTCAAAGTGAATAATTGCTCAATTATATATTACTTGTTCCTACTCATTCTGAAGGAAAAATTTATTCAAAGATTTAAGAAAGTATTTTTAAAATATGTAATGGCAAAATTAGAATTAATATGATGCTTATTTTGAAATTAAAGGTGAAAAGGTCATTTTATTAGGTAAATTGAATTGCATAAATTTTTTGAAAATCAATAATCTTTAAAACTAGAAGTTACTAAATATAGATTAAATGTAAGTATTGCAATTTCACTTCAAAAACTTAGAAGCTTAAAAATTTTGTAAAATTGTGAAAATTTTTAAATTTTCAAAGGAAAAGTTGTTAAATTAGATAACAATTTCAGTGATGTAAGTAATTTTTTGTGAAATTAAATTTTAAGAAATTAAAATCTAAAAACGCAAATAAAATTTCAAGTGAGAATTTGTAATTATTAGTTGTGATTAAAAATTTTTTTTTTAAATAAATTAAAAACTAAAAATTTTCATAGTTAAAATTCTTAGAATTAAATTAAATTGATGCTTTTTTATTAATTGAAATAACTGATTTGAAAAAAATCGAAAATTTTAATTTCGATGACTGAAAAAATTTATAAAACTTGATAATAAAAAAGATTTCGTTTTCCTCTTATGATTGATAAAAATTTGAAATGTTTTAGTTTCTTATAACTTTCATTTTTTTCTTGCAAAGTTTTTCGCCTTTTACCATTTCGTTAAAAGTTTTTGAAAAGATATGAAATCGAATTTCTCTGATGTTTTTTTCTTCCTCACCTTCTCGCTCTTTCTCTCTCTCCACCTCCAGCTTCTCTTTTTTCTTTTTTTTCTGCAAAATTCAAATTCTACGAAATAACGAAATAATGTGATAAGACACTGAGGAAAATGTGACAGTGATTAACGAAAAAATCTTGTTTCTAAAATTTGTTTTGATGAAAAGATAATTAAAGTCGTTGAGCTTCAATCTCTATTATAACCATTGTTAAATTACTTTATTCTGTTTAATTAAAAATAAAACTTTAATTAATTAAGTTTGCGAAAAAATTACAACGTTGAGTTCTTTGTTTCAAAGGTTTGTTAGTTTCGATTTTCATTGTAGAATTCTTAATTTCAACAATTTTTCAAAATTATTTCTATTCGAAAATTTTAATTTATAAAATTTTAATATCATTTAAAATTATATGGTTTGGAACGATTTTTTTAATTTTGAAACAAAAATATGTTTCATTTTTTTAGTTTAAATGTTGAGTATTGGTTGATTGATTAAACTATGAATTAGATTAATGGAAGAATGATTAATTAATGAGGGTATGAGTAGGTAAATTAATAGCTAGTTAACAGTCCTGTATACTTAAAAGTTCAAAAGGAGAGGTATAAGAATTAAAACTTAGAAATTTGTGTCATGTTCAATTAATTGGCACGCATTGAATGATCAATTAATTAAGGAGGATTTGATTGCGATAAAATATGATTTGATTAATTACAAATCTAATTAACTTTTGTAGATTAATTTGGAAACGTTGGATTAAAAAGAAAAAATAAACAAAAGAAAGTTTATTTTTCATTTTTTTTTGTTAAATGAGATGAATGCAATTCATGAAATTTTGGGAATACTTTTAATGAGAATGATCTAACTTGGATTTTCCCATAGAAAGGGAATTTATTAGTGTGTCTAAAATTTGACTTTAATTGGCTCGAATAAATTAAGTAAAACTTTTTTAAATATGATTCATTTAAGTTTTGTTGTCAGAAAAAATTGAAATTGAAATTTATGCTCTATTCATTCCCTCATATTTACAGGAAATATTTTTAGAAAGAATTCTCGATGGAATTGAATGAATGCACATTGTCATAATTATCTGGGTACTCTTATATGGAACCATCAAAATACTTTTATATATTTTTTCTCTCTTTTTTTTCCTTTTTTCCCTACCTCCTTCTCTTTTACTCTCTAACAATATCATCCATTTATTTATTTTTTGATACAAAAATAAAACAAAAATTTTCGATTTAGGCTATCAAGTTGAGTTACTTGGCAGAGTTTTTAAATGAAGTCTCTTTGTTCTTTGTCTATTTCTTTCTTTCTATTCTTATTTCATTGATTTTTATTTATGCCCTTTCTCTCTCTCTCTCTCTTCCGTTCTCCATCAATTTTCAGTTTTTGAAGAAAAATAAGTTTTTTCTTGCTATTTTCTAAAAAAAAATTTTTTTTAATTTTTCTTTTCACCATTGTTTTCAGTTTCGCGTATTGCAGTTCGTTGTTAAATTTTTGTAAATTTCTTTTTTTTTTCAAAACAAAAGGAGGTTTGAAACAATTTGTCTTTCTGAAAAGTTTTTAATTTTATTTTTGAAATAAACAAATTAAAATTCTTGAATAAAAATTTGTTAAATTTTTCAGATGAAAAAATTTTTAATTACTTTTGTTGGCAAATATAAAATAAAAATTTGTTACAAGCTTGTGGTGGCATTTTTCTTACGTAATTTTTTAAAATTAAAATAATTTTTTGGAACTTACTTTTATTGCGAAAAATCTTCCCATTCCTTATCAAATTTTCGCAATCAAAAATTTCTTCTCCAAAGAACGAATATTTTGATTTGTGTAATAAACAGAAAAAGGAGGAAATCCTCTTAGTGACGTTCCTTCTGAAATATTTTTTTCTCCTAAAATTTTCAACAAAAATTAAATGGAACAATAAGTCACAAAAGAAATCTAGCATGTTCAATATTTTACCTCTTTATTTTCCTAATACTTATGGAAATTCTGATAATTAATTCAAACGCATTTGGGCTGTTCTAATATATAATGCAATTCATTAACCATCCAGAAATCGTGATAAATCATTATAAAGATTCATGGTTATGTTTTAACTATCTATCTTGCTATTCATAATACTTAATTAATTATAGAATTATTAGTTAAATTAAATTATCCACGGCTCCATTCATAATTCTCAATTACTTGTCCACTATTGTTCCGTGCTGCATTTGTCCATTCACTTGTTCTACTTATAATAAATTCGTAATTAATTATCGATAATTATCCAGAAATTTACTCAATTAATTAAAGATTAATTTGTCATATATAAATAATTCTCTCGATAGTTATCCAAGCGATAGTTATTTTAAAACTTTTCAAATCTTCTTATTTCTACAAATCTATAGTATAATAAAAAATTAATCGAAAAATTTTTAAAATAAAAAGAAACTTTGCAAAAACTTAATATTCTGGCCTTCAAAACTTCACAAGGCATATTAATAGCTTAGTAAAAAAAAACTTTGCATTTAGAAAACCATTCAAGGAAGTAATTTTCAACTAACTAATAAGTTTATAACTTTTTTTTTTTGTTTTTAATTGATTTATTGTTTTTCCAATGATGTATACTTTTTGAATTTTAAATAAAGTGTTTTTATTTTGTATAAAATTAATTTAAAATTCTGATCAGCTACTAAGGTTTGATGATTAGTGCTAAAATTTCAGTATAAGCTTTTAGATTTCATTTAATGCTAATAATAATGATTGAAATTATCAGTGATATAAAAAAATTCACTGAAATTCAAAAAAAAAAAGCTTAGCAAGGTTGGTAATCGTCTACTTACTTACCTTCTTAACCTTGTAAAATTTTTACATTTAAATAAACTAAGTACATTTTCTGTGAATTTATATTTCTTTAAAAATAATTTTTTTTTTTTTTTGCTTGACAAATATATTCCAATTTAATTCGGATTTAGATTCTTTTAAATGGCTTCTTGCACGTAAACTTTTGAATGAATCATTAATGAAGAACATTGAACGTAATGGATTTCACCGTAATTAAATTATTAATTTTATATTAAAACTTTTTGGTATTAGTCACTTTTAATATGAAACGAATTATATTTTCTCCTACATTTTAAAATAATTGTCTAGTTTTTTTATTTTTATAAAATTTGGCTAAATTATCATTGAGCATAGGTTAGCTTAGCATTCCTCAGCAAAAAATTTTTAGAAGCAATTATATTTTAGTAAAGTTAGATGAAAAATTAAATTGTATTTGTAATAAGACTTTTTGTTTTTCCATTATACATTTGAAAAAAAATTTTTAATTTCAAATAAATTAATTTTGTGTATATCAAGTTAATTAAAAATTCTGGTGCACTACTAATGTTTGATGTTGGAATTTTTTCAATAATTATTCATTGTAGCAATTTTAAATGGAATGAAATCATTGAACTGCTCAAAGATCACTCATGGAAAGAGTTATTTGTGAATTTCTTTTTTGTTCACAATTTGATTAAACTATTTCTATTAAATGAAGAGATAAGACGTACGGATACGTTAATACATGTTTCCTTGTATTTCAGTTTATGTGTGCATGTATATATATATGAGTGTATGTGTGTATGTGTATGTGTATGTGTATGTATTTATTTCACGAGTGGGATGAGATATGAGAAGTGGACTGAATTTATATTTAGCTATTGTCTACATAGGCCAAGAAAAAGGAAGGAAGTTGGAGAAAGCAGGAAGTATGGATGAGTATCCTATCCACTTCTCAATCCATTCATCCATCCATCCACATCGTCTCTGTCCATCTCAAATAGTACTGTTTTCGTTGTAGGATATTTCCCAATGTATCTAATGAATTTCTCCTTCTTCAATGGATCTACACCAATATCATTAAGCTAACCAACTGATTAGCTTAAAAGCAAAGCGTAAACACTTTTAAGCATCATTACTATTAGCTAACAAAACCATTAATTTGTTGTCCATCCCTTTCCCTTTGTTCATCGAAAGATGAAAGAACGGAAGGGAAAGAGAAGAAAAGAGAAAGGAAATCAATCGAAATTGAAATCTCTTACTTTTCTACATTCAATTTTTCGTAACAACAAATTATCAAATTTAACGTTTCAATTTTTTATTTCATTTTCGTTCTATTGGTTTTTTAGTGTTTTTTTTTTTTTATAATAAATAAGTTTTTTTGAAATGGATATTTTCTTTTTCCAATAACTTACCGACTAAATTGTATTATGATTACTTGAAAATAGTGTGGCTATAATATGGAGTGATGTCTTGCTACTTTAGAGTGTTATCATGATTATTCTGATGCAAATTAAAATGATATCGTGATAATTTAAAATGATATCACGATCATTTTGATATCAGATAAAATAACATGGTGAATGCGATACCACGATTATTTTGATGTTAGAAATATTATAATGCTATCACGATTAGGTTATACTGACTAGTATAACACAACCTGAAAGGATTATCGTGATCACATTATATTTACTTTAAAAAGGGTCTATGATGCTTGAAGGGAATATCATGGTTACTTTTTACTGCGCTTTGAATATCATGATAGCTGTTAAAGTGAAACCATCATTATTCTGATTTCACATATGCTTTAAAATCACATGTTTACTTTGCTAAAAGATTGCAAAAATTAATGATTATTAATAATTGCATTTCATCTATTAGTTATCAAAATTCGACCATTGCTATTGTGCTAACTTTAAAATGATATAATATTACTATAAAGCAATATCGTGATTATTTTGATGTCGTATGTACTGAAAAATCACGTGGTTTCTTTGACACTATGCTTACTTCAAAACAACATCATATTACCATAAAATCATGATTACTTTTGATATCTTATATCCTTTCAAAGAGATTACTTTATGTTATGCTTGATTTTAAAAGCTTTTAAGTATTAAAATGTTTAGAATGATCATGATTGCTTTAGACTAATGTAATGTCTATTTTGCTATCTTAGGTACTTTAAAATAACAACATCACGATTACTTTACATTGATACCATTTTTAACTTCTCATCATACTTACTTTAAACTATCATGCTTGCTCTATTATTATTAGTTTAAAAAAATAATTATTCTGATGACTTGTGGTAAATTTAGCAAATTAATTAAATCACTGAATGTCAAATTGATATCATTCTTATCATATCTCTCCCGCCACTTTCACTCTTGTCCAATGGTATTTCGAAAAAAATTAAAAAAGAAAGTATTAATTAATTAATTAATTAACATTCGAATGTAATTTTAATTTGTTGTAAAATTGTAAATGTTGCAGAGAAAGGATGCTTTTTGCTATTTGCCTTCTTTTTTTCGAGATCCGAATGTTTAGAATTTCAAATGTTGAATGGATCATTGGGTGGGTTGGATTAGATGATTTGATTAGATAGATGGAAGTATTGGGGAAATAGACTGAACTGGATAGATTAGATTAGATCGTTTGCATTCTTAAGTAATGCTAGCCTATAAACTTTTTTTTGTCATTTCCTCAAATGAATGCTATTTTGCAAAAAAAGAAAGATCAAATGTTTCAGTTAATTTCCTTTCATTAAATACATTTCTGTAAAAGTAAGAGAAAAAAAATGGAATACAAATTAAAATTAATTTTAAACTTTGGAAATTTTTTTCAGATTTCATTTTAAAAATGACAAAATTTTTGGGTGAAAAAATAATTAATTGAGATGAATTAGTTCGAATATTTTTTTTTCTTTGTTCATTTTGTAAATTAATGGTTAATAATAATTAATTTTTCAATTATCGGTAGATAGAAATATGGTTCATAAAATGAGAAAGTTTGTTTTGTTGTTTTTCATTATACTTTGTCAGTTGGCATTTCTTGTAACGAAGCTAACTATTGGAAGTTTGTTTTTGCTTTTATTTATTACTTTTTTTTCCTCCGTAAATCTAAAGTTCCAGCGGTGTATATATATATATATTATTTATTTTTTTTTTTTTACTTAGCGTTTGTCCCGCTTGGTTGCAGGGTCCGCTTATGTGGAGCAT
>JABVXS010000970.1:0-20172 GCA_013365335.1 Madathamugadia hiepei | reverse complement strand
ATATGCGCTGAAGAAGTGGACTCGTCGTTCCTCAGTGACGATCACTATTTTCATGAGAAGGTCATTGTATCGATGTACCTTAGTGCGCGTATGCGTCTTGAGATGGCTATGGCTACGCCATATTTTGTTTTGGGACTCCCATTGTAGAAAAAAGTAGAAATCGATCGTAAAATTGATATTTTGGCGCCTGGTGACCTCTTCATGAACACATCAAAATTTGACATTGTGGCTATATCATCGCCATTTGAGAACTACCAATATGGCGAAGCTAGAGTCGCAAGGGTCAATATGGTGCCACAATGTGGTGCTTCTTATGTTCTTCTGCCTGACATCTGGTCATGTATGATCTGTCCCGATCTGATTGGCCCACGTCAATGGAATGATATGTATACAAACCGTCGTCATGTACCTCCAGATCAGTATTCATCCAGTTCACACAGTGATCACCGTCTGAACCCGCTCCGACTTTGTTTTTTTTCAAGTACTTTGGACTTGTCATTACCATTGTATACTGTATTCGTATTTCTAACCCGTTCATTGTTCACTATCTTACCCGAATAAAGGTTCAATCACCCAAGAGAGAGCTTTCCCGTAAACAACTATCTCTGCGCTACCCAAATTGCCGACCATTCACAGCACCCTCATTATCATCAATAGTCAAAAACTTCAAAATTTACAAATAAATGTGCTTTTAAAATTAATGAGCCGGAAAGAACAGATACGTGAAATTTCCCCGTCAAAAATACTTCAAACTAATTTATCGAAGCATGACATTTTCAAATTTATTTGTTGATCTTCCCATGTTCTTTGGTAAGTGATCTTTGGAAAAATCTTTCCGAATAATTTTCTGTTGGTTATTTTTAGTTTTGAATTAATTACATCGAAATTTGACATAACCAGGAGAAAAGGAAAACATAAAAACATTTATCAGCATATTAATGTTGAAAGAAAAACAAGGTTCTAAAAATTCGATATTTTGAACTATGACAGCTTTTTTTCATTTTCCTTCAATTTTTTTTTCAAGTAAAACGCACTTAATTTTTAAAAAAAAAAATTTGCTTAACACTGCTGAAGGAGCTGGTCATCAATTTGGAGGCTCGTGGAGAGACTTTTTGACGAGAAATTGTACCACCAAAGTTTGTTTCTTTATCGTCAAACCTCCATGGAGGCAAAGCACCATCCTTAGTTTACCACAAACATTTGCTCACAGAGCTTGGGTTGTGATTATCGGCCAAGCTTTTCAGGCGTGTGGATCGTTTTCAACATTTCCATCAATTTTTCCGCTAGGGAAGTATTAGAAGTTAAGTAAGCCATACGATTCGGTTATGATTAAACCGGATTTCTAGCGCTTCTCCGAATGTGAAAAATGATTTCTGCCTATTATACAAAGATCGAGGATTGAAAGTAGAGATTCGATGAGCTTCCCTGGCTCACTTATGGATGTTCTGTCCACTAATAAAGCCTAGATGATTTTCATGCGCTTTACTCACCTGTAGTCCGGCAGAAAAATAGTGTAATACCCTTGCAAATTGATCACCGTTGATTGCTTAAATTATCTTCGAAACCATAGTTTTACATAAAAATTCCATCAGTCTGCCTACAATTTATTTTAAAAATTTAGACCCAAAGGACGAGAATTTCTGACCTTCATTTGTTCACGTAGTAACATCGGAAGAAACCTGTGTGAAAATCACAATACGGAAAACGAAGAACTTTTGTCTTCAACCACCCGAAAGAAATTTAAATGATAATAATACAGTAGCATTATTAGAGAAATATTGATATAAGGGCTGTTAAAGAAATATCTGACCTTTTTTTTACTCTAAAATGTTTTTAGATTTTTACCAAGCGGAATTATTAAACTAAAAATCGATTTTGCAATTTTCCAGATCAATTATTCGGTAACAACATTTGGGATATAAATGAACAAATAAAACAAAAGTAATCATTATTTAGAAATAAATTTAAAAATACGACAGAAATGCAAGATTCAAGTTGATTATGCAATCTACATAAGGCATTAAAACTCGCTGAACATACTGGAGAAAAAAAATAAGATTCAATTGCATCAGCACAAAAAAACACAAGGTTCACTTAGAAAGGCGTAACAAAAAAGATAAAACTTCAAGGAATATTGGAATGGTATCACAAAAGAAACAGGAAAAAGAAATAATATTTGATACCCAAATTTAAAACAGGGATAATTACAGAAAGTTGTTGGTAGATCAGGTATTGTCAAGGTAATACTGCGAAGAGTGCTACTCAACATCCAAATAAATATGACGTACAGCAGCTTCTTATTTATCAAAATGAGCAGACCAGGAATCAGTTACTACCATTGTTAAACATTTTACGTTTTGAAAAATTCTGCTTCTACTTGTTTATATGAGGTGGAAAAACAAAAATATGCAAATAAAAGATAATATAAACTAATTTTCCAAATAGAGCATAAAAAGTTTTAAGTAACTTCCCTAACCTCTGCTGACTTGTTCCTTTGAATTTCTGTGCGCTTCAGTCCTATTTCTATAGAATTTAATAAGCTTATTATATGGGATTTCGGTGATTTTGCCAACCCTCAAAAAATAAAAAGAGATGACATGTCTAAGCAATGACACCAAAAATATGCATTCATTACCGAAATAAGAAAGTAAACAGCTCACTTTTAACCTGTTGATGCAACAGCATCAAATACAATTTCTCAAAGAGCCATTAGAGAGTAATACTGACTTTAGATCGTCATCTACGCATGATAAAATTGCAAAAATTTGAGACTGTAACCGAACTCGAAAACTTTCGGATGCTTCGTCCAAATTTTGAATGCGTTCACTTAGTTTGAGGACAAGATCGACAATTTCAACCTGTGGATGATTATTAAGTGTTTTCCAGCTGAAATCTGCGCTACACAGCATCTAAAATGAAACACTCATAGATCAGTAAATTAACAATCTACCCACTTTGGATAATCTGAATTCCGCACTCATCAGAAGAAAATCATAAACATCTTCAACACCCAAACCACTTCTGTATTTTCCAATTTTCCTGTTCCTTTGCTTGCCATCCCTTCCGTACCCCTTTGTTCGTATGTTTTGAGAATAACTTCAAAAGTTCCCCACACAAACAATACTAGGATTCATGTAATTTAATTCTTTATGATTAACACACTTCTAGATGCAACAGTCGCAACTGTCGTTCCAAATCAGCCTTTTTGCGTGATAGCCAATCTCGGAAGTTTAGTGAAGCTGTAAACTTCTGATACAAACCTGAAATGGACACGCCAATTTAAGAGCCCTTCAAGAAATTGATTTGGAGTTCCATTCAATTTCTATAAAGAGGAGTGAATCCCGAAGAATTGAAAAAAATAGAAACAAAAAATTACCACGCCAGTCGCCTCGGATACCCGATGTTTGCATAATTCGTGTCTCATCCAAAGCAGAAAAGAAGTTCTCCAAAACAAACGGATAAATCTGAGGTATATTCTGCAATGTATACAAATGATACAAATATATATTATCCAAAAGAGATAGAATCATTTTGTTCCAAAATTCTCCAACCACAAAAGATAAATTCCACCACATAGACAACATATTCAGTGCAAAAAAAAGTACTTTGAAAGGTGATAAATGCTTTTTCAGAGGCATTAATGATGACACGTAATTCTCTAAAGGCATCATGAAATTCTGCGTCAGATCAAGGATCCGCCGTTGCAGCTCTGTTCCACACGTATAATCCAAAATATCAGCTTTCAAAGCAGCTTTGAAAAGTGACTTATCCTTTTGAAGAAACATTTTGTATTGGCTAAATAAGCCATATTTTGTTTCAAGGATGTGTTTGTTCCAAATTTTCCTAAGAGTTTACAATGATCAGGAAAACAGTCAGAAAAAAGATTCACCAACTCTAACGTGATAATCCATATTAATTCTGTTATCGAAATTTAGTAAAAATTCAAATCAAACATTTCTTAATAGAACGATAAAAAAAGGAGACATACTTCCTTTTCCCTCCACTAGAGATCCGCTGTTCTTCTGAAGATACCAAACGAACAATATGCGGCCAGTTTTGAAATACTTTCGTGAAAAACGGATTGGTCACTCCAAGAATTACATCGGGCCTTAAAACGTAAAAAAATCTGGGGTGTCAAAAAAACACGAAACGGGGAAGCATATGACTTGTTAAAATTTTCATAGATATCTCACCTACTGATAATTCATAAAAAGTAAGGAAGACAAATACCATGGATCAGTTTTCGACGAATACTCCCGAAATTCAGCATCGTGAATTGTGAAGAAAGGTCTATAGTCACTAAAGTACCTAAAATAATTCATAAAAAGAATTTAGAAAAACAAAAAATAAATTTAAAAGCAAATAAGATAAAGGAGAGATAATCGCATTTTTCTATGTAAATACCTTAAAGGCCATATCAATGAAATAAGAGATTGAACGAAAGTGGAACACTCTGACGGATTTTGAGCTAACACTATGATTGGCTGAAATAATTTTCTTTTCAATTACATTACACAGGTTTCATTTTCAAGTTAATTAAATTTTTCTAATTCACAGACCAAAAGCAGAGCAAATAGCAGTTAATGACATGACAATCTCATGGGAACTGAAAAAATACAGGAAAACATTTAAAAATTACCTCGCCGGTCAATACTAATTCCCATAATAGTTGCACGTGGTTAACAACGAAAAATAAATTTCTGAAATAAATTTCTTTTAAATGAAATAGCAGAAAGACAGAATATATCCAGTAACAAATACAATACAGCATTAAAAATGCTACTAAATTTTACACTACACATTCATACAACCAACTCACCCAGGTATATTCGACTTATCCATTATGGATAATAAGACTGGGTTTTTGCTGGGTGATGTAAGCTGAAAATTTTGAAAAAGCATAAATCTTGAATTTTTCAAATTTTTTTTTTCAGAAGTGAACCACAGTGTTTTGAGCATGTGAAAGAAGACCGAAAAGTAGCAAATACAATTTAGCTTTTTTTCCTGACAACCTACTAAATGATCCAAACTTTACCCACATCTACTTAAGAAACTTACCTTAATATTCAAAAGATAAATTCTTTGAGGAGAATATGTATCAATTAGACATGGAATCCGACACTGAATCACATTTCCCATAAGCGGAAAACAAAGCACGATACCAGGAATGGGGACCGACCACTGATCAATTTGATGGCAGGCTGAAATCAAGGATAAGCAAGTGATTGCATTAAAAAAGAAAATGATAAACTGTTGCACTCATCCTTTTAGTACAAATAGGGCTCTGATAAACTGAACACAAAGCCGATAAAAGAATAAAAAGTTACCTGCTTCGATCGCTGGTTCGCCGGAATCGAAAAAACTCTGAGCAATCACACCAACAACAAGCGAAAACAAGTCGAAAAGAGGCAGCACTGTTAATAGAACAAGACTCTGCAAATGTGAATTTGCAAATCATTTGAAAACCAAATAACTATCAAGATTAACCATTAAAAATCAAAAAAATAAAAACTTAATACTACAAAGAAACAAACTTTTTGAAAGTAACCGCGCGGCAAAGATGAGTCTTTATTTTGCCTGAAAATCAAATCAAATATTACAAAAATGTGAAAGCACAGAAAAAAAAATTTTAGTTGAAAGCGCATTAGTGCAAAATCATTAAAAATGAACTATAATACCCTAATTTTGATTTCTAATTCAAAATTCTGGTATTCTGCAAAAAAAAAAAATACAAAGAGAACTAAGTTATTTTTTTGAGCAATTACTGGAGTATCCGACAGACCTAGAATGAACAAATCCATAAAAGTATCGCGGATCAGCATCAATCGCTGCCGGTACGAGTTCCGAGTAAGCATCATATACAGACAAGTTCAAACTAGATGATCGACGAATTCGGAAGAAAAAATTGGTATCACGTGCCATGCCAGAGTTTGAATCCGGGAATGACAAGTAACATATACTACTTCTTTCATTAGCTGTCAAGTGTGCATAACCGGGATAGATCACCTGAAAAAAAAGAAGAGTGATTTTTTTCCATCTGTGAAAGAACTACATGACAGTGTAGAAAATTTAGAACTTGGTGCTAAAATCACACCGACTTTTGAAAAGCTGAAAACTAATCTGCAAAAGTTGTAATTTCCGAATCAAAGCAGCTTAAATTCTTAAAACTTTTTTCAACTAAGACTAAAAATGATTGTTACAAGAAGCCAAAAATTTGCAAAGGAATACGTTAAATGTATAATTTTGATATTTTAAATTTAATTCGAAAATAGTACTCTCTAAAACAAATGCATTTAAATCATATACTTACTTCAATTGATTGCCCTAATTCAAGATCAAATGTTACAACACAAATGCAATACACCCATCGACTAAACTTCTCCCATGGTGGCACATCCAATACTTCCATGCCATTTATACTATTCATATCAGCTCTTATCAACTAACTGACACAAGAATACTAGTAAAATTTGACAAGCTGATGGGCCTTGAAATCGTCCTCATACTTCCTGCCTTTTATATGAAGAAGACATCAAATTTGGCAAAAATTAATACATGGAACCTGAAATTAAATTCAATTATATAACAAAACAAATTTATGTCTCCATAAAAACGAAATGGAAATGTCATTTACAATTGTGTGACAGTTGAAAATTATGTAAATGAAGTACTGATAAGATCTGGAAATATAAAAGAAACGTGAGATTGAACGGTGAGATTCCAATAATTAAAAATAAAATGGACAGTACGATCAGAAACCAAACATATCATACAATGAGTAAGTTAATTTGCAAATGTTTACAATTGTTCGTGGTGATAAAAGATAATGATTAACGTAATTGGAAGAGAAATATGCAGAGTTTAACACGATAAACAAACCAGTTCAGTTCCCCGCCAGTCCATACAAGTCCGGATCAAATTGCCATTCCGAAGGTGAAACGTTGCCCGACGGTTTTGATACGAATTGCGATGGATCCACGTAATTTTGTTTTTGTACAAATTCTGCTAACTTTTTTAGTGATTTGTTTTTTCTGGGTTAGCTCATTTCATCACCAAATTATTGCAGCGTTTAACGTAACCTGATAAATGTACACATCAGTGTCCACTAATAATCTGGTCAATGAATCAAAAATACTCTAGCGTTTTTTCATTTTTTTTTTGATATTCACCTCTGCGAAACAACTTGAATTAATCCAGACTGGTTAAATACAATTTTTTTTATTCACTGTTTACCCCTATCGATACTCTGATAATATGCCACCGAGCTAAACCAAAAAAATTGAAAACTGATTCAATTTATAAATGTTGACGCGGTATTTTCTAAAGCACGCAACGCGTATAAACCAAGGTAATACCGTCTTGGTACCATAAACTTACCGCAATTACACTTGATGATACGTAAGATTGAGTAATTAAGGTAAAGAACGTTTAAAAATAAGTTATGAATGGATATTGTAACACGGATTTTCTAGCTGATGAAATATGATCAGTGATTAATAACGGTATCTTAGATTAATTGACTTGAACACACCAAGAGAGAGAAAAGAAGAGAAAACTGGTTTTGTAATAAAAATTTTAAATGTCCTAAGAAATGTGACACTATTACTTTTCCCATTGTCGAAATTTAAATCTTAAAGTAGATGAAGTTCAAAGGAAAGTTAGGGATAGAGAGCGAGGGAGAGAAGAAGAAGAGGAAGAAAATAGAAATGAATTGAATGTATTATTCATGAATGGTCAAATAAGTTTCAGGAAGATTGCGAATTTTTTTTTTCTGGTTGATTACATTCTTTTCAATCAGTAAACTCAGTAAACTGCAAACGTTGATTGACCGTTGCAATGTTAAATGCCACATTTTCAGTGGACCCATTCTTTTTCACTTTTTACCTCATTGTTTAAATCGTGATGACTCAAATAGTTTTTAATTTATCTGCTCTACATAGTTTCCAAAATACATTTTGGAAGAGAGAGAGAGAGGTAGGAAAAGGAAAGAAGGCATTGACATATTATAGTAATATTGCCTTTTTAAAGGGAAAAAATGTAAACAGATGACATGTCAAACATAAGTGATTGTATGAAAATTGCAACGAGAGGATGAAAGGTTTAAATTGTAAAATTTGTCGAATAATCTTTTCAGTTTAATTTTGAAGAAATGTCAAACAATGAGTTATATTTTTTTACTTATAATTCTTCCTTTCCTTTTCTGCATTTCAATTGCATTTCGTTTTCATAAACTTTCTGTACCATTATTCAATGAATTGAACCACAGTCAATAAGTGCGTATCACCTTAATCGGAAATATTAATTCATTTAAACCTGTCTACTTTCATCCACTACTTTTTCTTTCCTGTACAGTAAATCAGCCTCATGTCATTCTTCTGGTTAATTACTGTTTTTATTAGGATATTTAACTGAAATATTTCATAATTGAATATTTACAGTGTGGACTGTAATTTTTTTGAGATGTCCTGAATAACGTAATTTTTCAGGTTTTGATATTACCTGATGTTTAACATTTAAATTTATGCACGAACTCAATCATATTTCGCATTTAAATGGAAATGTTAAAGAAATTCGTTCGCATCTTGAACATGATCAATCCTCTGATACTGCTTTCATCAAAAAACTTCTACCATGTAATAATATTAGTAAGTTTATTTCGTATTACATCTCTTATTTTCTCCTGAAATTTCAACAATATGCATATTTAGGACAACACTGGGTGTTTTAAAAACTTATTTTAAGTCCGTCTTCGAATATTTCGTTTGTAATAAGTCTAGGAGAAACTGGTTTTGGGTGGATTCTAAATCATTTCCTTATTTGGATGGTACAGTACTACTAATTTGCAATTGAAAATAAAGTTTCTAAATTTTTTTTCCAGTAGAACAGAGAAAAATGCTTTTCGAAGGTAGTAAAATAAATGATAATCACGGTGCAATAAAATGGAAGCAGAAGCCGGCTGTGGCACGAAAACCATGCAAAGTTGTAAGCTGTTTTTATTTGAATGCTTGTATTTTAAAGCTGTATAAGGTAGTCAAGTTGGTATCACATCAGTCATTAACGGCTGTAATCTGAGAAGCAGAAGTTGCACTATAGTTGGCTATTTTTAATATAATAACGTAACAGTGGTGATCGTAATGAGGGAGAAATGATTGAATGATTCTGCATGGAATCATTTGCTTTGGTGTTCAATTTTTTCAGTTTTTTTTTCTTTTGTTTCTTTTTTTACCCGTGGCTTCAAATGGATATGAAAGTATGGTCATGTGGAGCTTATAAATTGCTTCGACTTTGTTATTCAATCTTTTTTTGTTTAATTATGTCTCTCTTTGTTTTCAGTCAACACCTACACGGACATCTGCACCTATCAGACCAGTGCACGTTTTAAATATTGTAGAAGATTGTGTTTCTCAAACGAGTACTACGCTGTATCTTTTGTGTTGATTTTTTTATAAATATAAGAATAAGCTGGTATGGTAGTTACTCATAGTTGAGGAAATTTCAATTTCGTATGTTTAAATCCGACGTAGCCATTAACTTCAATTTTTGTTTTCTGAGGAACGTCTTGTTATTCCTTATTTTGTAGTCAGTAAAATTGTTTTTCATATCGACTTTGATACCGTTCAACTTCTTGCTGTGAATTTAGTTTACAATTTTTCGTTTACACATTGGTAGATCCTATCAAATATGACTTTTTTTGTGAATTTTGTTTAGATTGCCTAACGACAGTCATACAACTCCAACAAGTCCAAATTTTGCTTCGAATTCTCATTTAAGACATCATACAAAAGTACAAAGTGCTGTCGCTTTTTACGATGGTCTAACAGAGGCTGAGCAGGTGGAATCACAGATTACTTTTCGTAGTCCGAGAGACTCATCGCTTGACCAACATAGGTATTATTTAACCTGTTGATATTTGCATCTTAATTTGTGTTTCTGAATTTTAGAAGCAGAATTGTTGTACTTTCGGTTGTTAGAAAAAAATAGCTGAAGATATTGGGTGCTTCTTTAGTTTATTCGAGTACTTGCATTTTTTTATGACTATAGCATTGCAGCTCCATGAGGTCGTCTGTAATTTCGGACAGTTCTTGGATGGATTTGCAGCTTAGGAGTCCACTTTCCAGTGAAACAGAATCTTCGTGTTCGGAAAACGTAAATGAGAAAACGTTGGTTTCGGAGGAGAATTTAGAAACAAATGGAATTCTGTAAGCTTCTTTCTTTTTATAGAAATGTACGCTTTTAAAGTTTTCCTGCAAATCATATTGATTGTGTGATAGCAGCATTACGCTGTTTGATTTTTTGTTAGGAATTAAGTTTATTTTGTTACAAGTTGAATTTTCTCTCTGTGACATACTTGTACTCCAGAAAATGTGTTCTAAGCATCTAAATTCTCTTTGAATTATATTGGCTTCAAAATTCCCGTTACGAAAAAAATGCATTAGTTCAAACTTTCTTCCTGAAATTTCAACGACAAAATCAGTTTTTCATGCTCTTTAAATTTCATTCATTAACAAAGCTATAGCTATCGAATTTCTAAAATTTTGTCGGCAAAATGAAATTCAGCGTTTAGAATAGGACGTCGAAAAGCATTCGGACAATTATTGCATATAGTCGAAAGTGAAGAGTTGAAAAATGGTGTTTCCAGAAGGGCTGACTCAACGTAATAATTTGGTTGTCGTATAAAATGATTTAATTTCATTAATGATCATATGAATTTCGTACAGCGGTACTCGTATGATAATTAACGAAGGAGAAGAATCTGGGGGTTGATAATAGAATCCAGTGACAGAATTTCTAACTGTGGCTTGATCATCGTTATTCTGACGATGGCTGTTATCTCTTCTCATAACGTTTCAAAGCGTTTTTTTGTTTTCTTCAGAAAATCTACGGATGTAAATATGGACGGTTTGAATAACGTCGAAAGTTCTAAGTTACACTCAATGGTAATATCGGTCAGGCAGGTCCGTGCTATCCTTTTTTTATGCAAATTTGAACATGGCTGTAATTTTATCTTAAGTTGGACTAAAGATTTGAAGACAAACTAAAGGTATGCATTTTCTAGAAAAGTGAATCGAACTGCGAACTGTTGCTTCCCTACGACACCGAAGCCACATCGTCCAGGCCTAGTAGTGATGCTTACAGCACAAGTAGTTCTTGTCAAACTGGCATAATGAGTCCAACAAGGCATTCGTTTGATCGCGCAGTTATGGAGGTCATCTACAATGCGGGTTCTCAAGAAGAGGTAATTTTTTTTAAATTCCGAATGGTGAGATAAAAATGAAGGAAAAGATTATGGTACGAATTCAGAGCAATGATGGATTTAATCAGATGGCGAAAACTATCATTTGTCAGAACATTACATGAACTACAGAGAGGCGGGTACTTTATTTATATGGTTGCATTCAGAGAAATGGAATTATATTCTCCATTACAGTTTTTTTGTATTTTAAAATTATTTTAAAGTTGATATTGTGGTAATTATTGATGACATTTACAGAATCAGAGATTGAAGAAGCTTCATTATGCAGCGGTCGAAATTTATACGGTTGAGAAAAAATTTGTCGAACAGTTGGAACTTATTTCTGTGGTAAGCAGTCGTATTTTATCAGTGACAAGTTCTGATTTCTTGCTGTTTTGTTTTTTTTTTTTGTACTTCTGAGTTGCAATTTTTAGAAATATCCCGAATTTCTCAAGGAATATGGGAGGGCGTTGGGTATCGATCTGTTAAAATCACTGTTAAGTGGACAGCCTCATTTGATCAGTCGGATAGCTCAGCAGTTATTGATGGTGAAAGAAGCACATAAATTTTTGCTGGAGAAAATTTCTTCAAAAATCGATAATTGGTATTTTTGAAATTATGTTTATGATCTTTCGTAATAGGGACATGTAATTTGCTTTGCTGTAAATATAAAACGAAAAACTTAAAAACAAAAATTCAGCTAATTTTGGATATTATTCTCAACTTTACTACTACAGAAATATTTGAGAGCTGCATCGATATGATGTGGAAATTTTCGCATGATTCTAGGGATTCTCGGAATCCAAATATGGCAGAATGCTTAAAAAATGACGCTGCTTTATTGAAATGTTGTCTTCCCTACCTCAAAGAAAAAAAGAAGCATGTTGACGACTTCGTGAAACTGCTGCAAGATAGCGAAGAATTAGCTGGTGCGACAGCAAAGGTAGGAGGAATTAAACATTTTTCAAATTAACCGTTGTATATTGACTTCCCAGTGGCTATTTTCAGTTTGAGGAGCAAATAATGGGCAAAATATCTATAATTCAGCAACTTGATATAGTCCATCAAAATGTTGTCCGTTACACGATCTTGCTGGAGGCGTACAAGAAGTATTTAGTTCCGGAATCTGACGAAATGGAAGTTTGTAAAGGTTGCTTGTAGTTTAAAGTTTGTTTTCGTCGTGTCCAGAAAAACGTTTTTTTTTTGTGTAGTCTGAAGTGTTCGTATTACTGCTTAATCAAGATTTTATCAAGAGTATTTTGTGCAGCAAATTACCTTTGTATTTATTATTCAGAAGCATTGGTGCAGTTATCAAAAGTATCAGAAATGGTTGATCGACAGATTTGTCGAGCTGAATTGGAAAAGCGTTTAGTTGATTTATATCGAAGACTTGAGGTACTTTTATTATTGGAAAAAATCGGCGAATCATTGTTAAATCAGTCGGAATATTCAAGAAGTTTGCGTGAAATTTAAAATTTCTAGGGAAGGTTCAATGTTTTTGAAGCAAATCGCCACCTCTTATTTGAAGGCGAATTGATGAAACAGTCGCGGAAAGATTTGCAACCTCGTTACCTAATCCTGGTATATTTTGTTAGTTAAAAAATTAAATCTTTAGTAGTATACTCCATTAGACTCTTTCTTTTGCAGTTTAGCATTATTTACAGCAACTCTTTGCTAATTATTTCTTTTTAGAATTCTTATGATATCTGTAATAAAAGATTCAGCTCACTTGACATGTGTTCTGGATTGGCTTGAAACAGACAGCATGAAATTTATCCTTAGTTGGCATGCACAAGGAATTCTAATATGTTCCATTCTGTTTCAGTAACAATGCCCCCAAGTTTTAAAATTTTAATATATTGCAGTTCTCGGATGTGTTATTAATTTGTAAATATTCAAGAACGCCTTCTCTCGGAACAGATGCTAATTTTCACTCCGAATTTTATAAATTTTCTGTTTCACGAGTTCGTGTGAAAGCAGAAGAACATGGGGAATATGAAACTCATTTTCAGTTGTATACCACGCAGAAAAGTGCAGTTTTTATTGCCAAGTATGTTTTATTTTTGCTAAAGACTTGTTTATTCGATACTCATCATCTGGCAAAACTGTTTGCAGTAGTGTTTCTATTGCAATGGTCGAAAAATCACAATAGCTAGACGGTACAGAAACATGACACGAAATCTTTCCTATATGATCCGTAATAAAAGACCATTTTTTTTTTTTAATTGGCAAAATCATTTGTAGTACCATTATAAGTGCCTGTTGATGTTTCATTCTCTGAAAATAAGTGGCTTTATTTATGTGATTGAATCCTGCTGATCTAACTACTTTGTTTTTTAATGCGTTGATGGTTAAAAATTTTAATCGGTTCTTCAGAACGAAAAGGGAAAGAGATGACTGGGTGAAGCGGATAAATGAAGCGAAAATGGAAGCTAAAGAGCTGCGTCGCATTAAAGCAACTAGAAGCAAGGTTGTGCAAAATAATTCATGTAAAAGTTAGTTGATTTCTCATTCGTAATTCTCTCAGTTTTAGTTTCAGAATCTGAGTGTTCGAATGACGCACACAGATGAACCAGCGCGTGAAAGTACATCGGATGCTAAAGCGTTGAGCAATAAATCAGATAACAGTGTGCCACTACCCACTGGTGGAAAGCACAAATATACAGCATTATGGATACCTGATCCAAAAGCAACATTATGTATGATGGCTGGCTGTTCTACAAAATTCAGCGTTCTGAATCGTCGCCATCACTGCCGCGAATGTGGATACGTATGTTTCTTCATATTTTTCTATTGGTGCAACAGGTTTGAATTTTAATTTCATAATTTGAACAGATTAAAGGGAATTATAAAATTGTAATAGCAAACGTCGTAAGGCGAAAAAAACGCCAGCTTATTTAGAACCTCTACATTGATATGACTCTATATAATACCGAAGAGTTTTGGGACATATTAATTAACATTGTCAATCGAAATTAGGGGACTAAAACTTTCAAGATTCAGTTTGAATTCTGATATGGATAGATGAAATTTTCATTTTTTTTGTTCTGAAAGGTTTGGATTTTGCGAAATGAATTTTTTAGGTAGATGAAGCTAATTAATCTAATTACAGTTAATATGTCGTTCCTGTGTTGGATATGCTCCTGTTAAAACTAATACGTACTATGTGCGCACCAAAGTTTGTCCAGAATGCTATGTTAAAATCATCAAAAAATGTTTGTTCTGTATTATGGCTTTTTTAGATAATTTCGATAATATGTCGCTTCACTTGTAGTTGATTTGTTTAAAATTCATTTTGTATTCCGCCCAAGATTAAGATAGGTTTATTTATTGTAATACTAATTTCAGGGGGAGGAGAATTAGGAAGCACGGTTTTCACAGCTCCGGAAAATGAATCCCTTACTAAAACTAATGTTCCTAGTCGAGATGCGGAAGGAGTAGTATCTGGCACTGTGTTTCTCAGGTTTTTTCTGTTTTTTTATTTTATTTTTTCTCATTTTGCAGTAGGAGCATTTAATAATGAATGCTAACTTTTTTCAGGAATCAAAAAGGTGGTGAAAGTGAAAAATGGGGTCGGCTTATCTCGCATGCAGGCGATGTTTTAGTGCTTTGCTTTTATGATGCGGAATTTGTGAGTTCATCCAAACGTTTTGTAAATCCTAATAGCTTTCATTCTTTTCGAGCTGAGAAATATTTCTGATTCTTTCTCTACCAACTCTTGGAAAAAAAGAAGGTAGTAACGCTTTGTAATGAAGTAAATAAATAGCGAAATTCTGTGGTCTAAAAGTTTATACCACTTAAGGATGTGGATCCTGTGGCGCGCTATGTTCTTCTAGGATTTACACTTTGTGTGCAAGAATTAGATGATGGTGGACGTTTGTTTGAGCTACGGCATGCTAATCAAGTCAATGATAGGAATAGTATTTCACTTCATTTTCGAGTTGCACATTCCGGCAATGCTGAAAGGTTGTTTAGTTCGTATTGTTTGGTCATTCATTTGAATAAAGAAATGAACAAAAATTTGTATATGTCTTGTTTTTAGGTGGTATAAGACGCTGAAAAGAGGGTTGGGAAATGATGGCATTGTATTTTCATAGCCGCTAGAGCTGAAGTTTCGCTTAAAGTTTTTCACCATTGACATCAATGATATCCTTTCAGTAGCAGTACTTCCGGTTACTACTTATCTATTCAATTTGTGCTGTGCATTGTAAAGCTTTATTGCATAGGAGTTGTGCATATATTAATGCTCAATACATATTTTACTATATTTAAATTCCAGGTCTTGTATGTTGATAATCCACTTAGAGCAACGGTGAGTTCGTATGGCAGCACATGTTGTTAATGTGAATCATGGCATCCATTGTATCGAAATAGGGAGTAAAATTGGCTTTATTATTTCACGCGGATACAGTAGATGTCATGGTTCAAATTAATATTCACTATTTGTATGTCCGAATTAGCATTGATTCCCGAAGTTTCACAAAAGTTTGTTGGATATGGATACTAATAAACTCCACATCAGTGGATTCGCTGTCGGGTAATCCTGACAAGTTAATGACATCGAAGACAAAATCACGTTTCCTCTGCTTTCGCTATTACCATTTAAAACTCCGTGCCTTCGCATTTATTTCAGTAAGTTCATAAATTCCGGAACCAATAAAAAATGGAGTAGAAGGCCATGCTTGGTTCATTTAACTCTTGTATTTGTAGTTCTCTTCTGCCATAATACTGTTCCATTTACGTGCATGTACCTTGCGGTAAACACAACTTTTAATATCAAACCAAGGTACACATGAATTAACCACATCAACACTTCCAATAATGACGCGTAATGTAAACATTACGACAATCAAGGTATAGAATAGATAACCTGGAAATAACAGATATACAGACACGGTATAGCTCAACAACCTACCTGCCTTTCTGATATTATCTTTGTATCAAGTAAACCGTGGTATAAAGATTAAAAAACGGTGGATTTAATGAATTGAGGTAAGAACTATGACACTGAAACAAGGCAGGAATGTGTAACACAGAAGCAACCATTAATAAAATAAAATTCTGCAATGGTTCATTCATTTGAGAACCACATTATGCTTTTTCACGCTTCAGCATTGCGCGGTGCAACAAAACCGATAAAAAAAGATTAGGCACTGGTAAAGTGTTGTGTATTTGAAATTGGAAGATTAACAAAATCATGATTTCATGAAATGTATTGGTGAGATAAAAATTTTTTCGATATCGAACTATGTGAGATTCCGAAACAATATGGTGATGAAGCAGTGAAGCATTAAAGAAGACAAGCGTTACGCGACTGAATTTGAAAAATTATTCTTTTCCAACTGATCCATGAACCAGGGTCGACCAGTATTTCGAACTGTTAACACGTCACATCCTGATTCGGTCACCAACAACGTATGTTCGAATTGTGCTGATGGCTTTCCATCACTCTAAACTCATTAAAGCGTTATCATTAATGAAGCTGAGAATCTGAACTGTTCTAGAATTTCGAAAATTCATTCTGAAAAAAAAAATTCTCAAAGAAAACTCACAGTGACAGCAGTCCAATTGTCCGGCCAACGTTCATTGTTATGTGCGCCAGCGTTTATCATTGGCTCGATTGTAAATGTATTGCCAACCTTCATAATTCCAGTCGTTTTGTTTTCTAAAAAAAATAATGGAAAGTCATCTGAAATAAGCACACAAAAGTTTCAAATAAGACCTAAGAATCATCCACTGTTGTCTCCTTTGTTCTTTCAAGATTCGACAAAAAGTTCACTTGTTTGATGACATAAGCAGACTATGAAATTAAAAAATTGAAATATCATGATAAATTAATGAAAGCATACTTGCATAATGTGGCACATTCGGAGTAGTGTGGAAGAGTCTGAAAAATTTACAAGTTGACGACTAAAAAACTGTTTTTAAAAATTTTTTCGAACCTTGAAACTTGTCTTATTAAGAAGTGCAGTTGTAGGTAAAGAATTCTCAAAAAAAAGAAGATATGCAGAAGAACCTATGAATCCCGTGTCCACAGTATGTCTTAACGACTGAGAAGCCATTCGCATTTGCATGTTTTTGGATAACATTCCCGATTTCACGATAGCGCACACCCGGTCGGACTAAAACAAGTAAATTAGGATTTCGTGCAATTTTGTAAAAATGGAAAAAAAAGAACAGAGGACTTGAACTTCAGTGCAAAAATGGCTAATCTTAGATAGCTATACTCACCAATATCGATCGCATGTTGCAAGCACTCATATGTAACCTTAACCAGTTTTTTTGTCTCTTCTTTAACTTCATCACCAACAAGAAATGTTTCGTTTAAGTCACCATGGAAGCCACGATGATATACCGTCACATCGACTGTAAAATCACTATGTTCATTTTTCACTCACTGAAAAGAGGTGGAACCGCTAAAGTAAAAATACCGTTGCAAATATCGCCATTTTCAAGTTTTCGCATATCGGGGATTCCATGACAAATGACTTCATTAACTGATGTGCAAACACTCTTCGGAAACTGATGATACCTGAATAACTATGAATGCAAAAAGCTAGATAATTCTGACTTGATAAATTTTGAAGCATGTTATTCATCTTTAAAATTAGTGTATGCAAATTGAAAGTGCCCGAGGCAACGGATAAATTGTAAGTTATCTCAACCTTACCCAAGAGAAGAGGGGTAGCAGTCTCTTTCTATGCAAGCTTCATGAACGATAGCATCGATATGGTCTGTAGTGACACCAGGTTCACAAACTTGAGCTGCTTCATCGAGCACTTCGCGAGCTAGTTTACATACGACTCTCATACTCTCTATTTCGTCATCATTGAGCACCTGAAATGCTCAGTCTCATGAACAAAATTCAATCTTAAACATTGCGGTATCAGTTCGGCAACAGTTTATTCCACTTTTCGCCGAATTTATTACTTATCAAAAAATACTGCGATTTGCGACCTCATTCGTCTTAAAAATAAAACGTCAAAGATGAAGCTGAAAAAAACAATAGCTCGAATGTTCAAGATTGTTGAACCAACTTTAATTTCATGCTTATTTCTAGCAATTTGTTCTCCTTCCGAAACACCATCTGAACGATATGTATAATCCGGTTTCGGGATAGATTCCGGAACTTCGCGTCTCTGCCCTAATGGTGCTGGACGCAACGATCCGGTAAAGGGATAATAAGGCCATGGATTATAATGATCTGGAGACGAAGAACTTGCACAGTGAAGCAATTTATGAAATCCCCAACTATTTTTGAAACATTCCTAAAAAAAAGGAAGCATTTAAAGCGAATTCTTAATACTGATTTTATGAACGAAAAAAAAATGGAAAACCCCACGGCTTTAAAAGTCGTCCTTTTATGAAAATTCCAATGTTCGGACGAATATAACTCCGAACATACCTCACGACATCTCTTAGTATCTTTTTAACAACAGTTATCCAAAATCTTTTTATCATATTTCCCTTAGTTTGGCAAAGAGAGATATTTAGCAATGTTGCATTTTAAACACAGCCTAGTTGAACAGAAACACAGAATAAGCTAATCCGGGATATACACGAATCTCTCACTTTTCCATATTCTCTCTCTCTCTTAAATCCGGAATATAGGAAAGTTTTAAAATCGGAATGAACGTAGATGAAGTACCTGAGAGCAAAAAAAGGAATCTTTAAGTTTCAGTTTGATACAGGTAGGACAACGAAGCCTTGCTACATTGGCACACCCTGGAGTACCACACATATGGCCATCCATCAACCGGTCGGCGCTCATTACACATTTCCAGTGATGAGTACATCGCTGAGGGCGCGGCGACGTATCTTCCGTTAAAACTCGGCCAGCTCCTTTCCCACTCATACCTTTCATGAAATTTATTACGTATCACGTAATTAGCTTACATATTACATCTGCCCCGTCATTATGGATAATGGTGAAGCGGTAAGGCTAATGAGAATCATCTCGTCAATGATGGAATATCGTGCAATTTGGTACCAATTGAGGATAAGGAAGTTCTAATTTGCTAGTGGTACGGCGAAAATACCTGGGAGTAATCCGGACAATTAATATGATTGAAGGCAAGAAATTTAAATTTAACGCAAGTAATTTAAAACAGCCTTGATATTATGCACGGCAAAAATACTGTGAAAATGATCAGACCTAAAATTTGCGGGAACTTTTCCCAAATTTGTAATTTTCGATTATTTTTTGTCTTCGGGTATTTGTGGATTTATGAAATGAAGGTGGAGAATGACTTATGATCATTAAGGTTGAGGAACCACCTGTGGTAAGCCCTGTGGATCAATGATATCAGTTCATCACATCCCAAAATCCCTCATTTCAAAGCAATGAAAAAACAAAAAAAAAAAACGAAAAAAATGAAGGAACAACCGCCGATACCTAATGAAATTTGAAAATTTGAAAATTCTCATAACTCAACTCCGTATTTACTCAGAAAAAAAGTTGCATATATGCAAATTGGGAGGAATTTTCCTCAAATTCCATCTCATCATTGTTCTCGACGAATTTTTGTACGAATCTCGACCATATGAGACCTCCTGAATATTCAGAAGGTATACTGCCTCATTCTCGAGACTGTTATTCCTGAAAAACTTTTAGCTTCCTAATTGTTCTTCCTAACCCTGTTTTATTTTGGTTCATCCAGGAATCCAGGATTCGTTGCTGTCATTGTTGTAGATTATTTCAATTTATTTCAAAAGTTCCCGAAATTAATCTTTACCCTGCATTCTTCTTGAAAATTCATGTAATAAAACTTGAAAAGAAAAAACAACAGAATGAAAAACAACAAAAATTTAATAATTTTTATTGTTTCGCAATTAACAAATTTTAATTTCATCATCATCATCATCATCATCATCATCATCATCATCATCATCATCATCATCATCATCATCATCATCATCATCATCATTATCATCATCAT
>JABVXS010000969.1:0-20214 GCA_013365335.1 Madathamugadia hiepei | reverse complement strand
CTTTAATTTGTTCAGGCTCAGTTAACTTCTTTCCATTCGCATCCTTCAGCATACCTATTCTGGGATGAAATTTTCGCCTAATTTCTTTGATCTTCATGTAAACCATTCATAGTTTACCTTTCACATGTTCTTGTTCTATTTTTGAACAAATATTTTGATAATGGTTGAAGGGCTCTTCGGATTATGTTGCTATTTGATCGGAATTCAACCTTTTTTTAATTTGTAAGTTTGCTGAGAAGGATAGGTTGACTTCTAGAGTTTTAGAAAGATGACTTGCAATAAATAATTATCCCGCTTCCGGATTGGTTATATTATGAGAAGGTCCTTATTAAATTAAATTCCACCGTAAAAATGTGAAGAAAAAGTATGGACGGAAGTATGAATGGTTTATGAGAATAACTTCGTTTTTGCGTTGAAAATGAATTAAACATTATTTTGCGTATGTCTCAAATGTAGAATTTATAAAAAATTGAAAAAAGAAGGAAGAGGTGGTGCTAGTCGGTGGTTGTCACAATTTGCTTATTGTCGCCTTAAAGGATGGCAGACACTGTTTGGTGAAGTTTTATCCTCAGAAATCATTCTCCAGTAATAATATATCACTAATTATTATAGAATTTCGACATTTCTCATTTCTTTCATATATAGCAGGGAAATCAACCTTTAATTGCAATGACTTTTCCAGTACGAAAAAACGGACATAAAAATAAAAGAGGGTTTGAAGAGAACTAAAATGTCATAGTTTCAATTCCTGCCTATCACTCTTTCTTTACTCAGAATTAAGAAGCACGTTTCAAACTCTGGGAAACTCAAAATGATCAAGAAAAGTTTAATGAGAAAAAGTAATAAGTATAAAATATTCTGAGAAATATCATTTAAATTGCTATATTTACAAGAACCTTGGCAATTACTGACAAGTCATGACCTTTCTTCTAATTTTCCTTAGAGATGCTAAATGATCGTCTATACGAAGCCAATTGACTGTCTCAAACTAGACATATACAGACATTTGAAAATGTAGATTCGTCTGATGTTCAGTACACTAACTCTAATAACTCTTCACAAATTCCCAGTCCTGAAAGTTCACCAATTAATGAAGTCCCTGGAGGGGGTTAACCACACACACGTTCGGCAGCATCGCTGAATGCAACTGGTTAACCGATTTAGCGAAATAGCTTAAACAGTCATTAACAGGTAAAAAGTGCCGAAAGACCGTCAGAGAGCGCGGATTTAGTTGATGGTCGTCTGCCAGACTACACAGAAATAAACCTGTACAGGTGGCGATCAAATTAAGCATACAACTGTTGAGGTACGCTTCTAAACTAATGAACCGTTTAATTCCTTTGTTTTCAACTGTAATGCTTCACTATCCTTACAGCCCAGTATGTTAGATGTCTACCCATCCTTCCTCCTTAATTACGAGATTTTTGGTCGATTCACTACAAAGTCAGCAATAAAACCCAATGACCCCAACACTTAAACCAAATTCTCCATCATTAACAGGAACCACTTCGGGGAAGACATCCTTTCTTTTTCTTTTATTGCGCTTCATTTTTAACAGTATTAGTTACGAGTGTTCTTATTGCGATCGCTTTAGTATTGCGCTGGTTCTCAACGCACTTATTGCGTTAATAAAGGCCCATGTTTGAGGTTCAATTGTCCAAGTTCGAGCTCTCCCACAAATCAGTCCCCGACTTTCACGACAATCCACAACACCCGAAGGATCAGGCGTAAATGATTTAAACTGAAACTTTGATGAAAACTACATTGATTCAATTTTGTTATGGAATTTTTTTCGACAAGAGTTCATTTTCTGTAAAATTAATGGCGAATCAGTGTACATTAATATGGAAAAAAATTACATCATCAATTCATCACCTTCATTTATGTACAAACATGTATAGAAATATAAGCAAAGACCCGTGTAATAGAAGCTTTGAAAACAACTAAAATGAATTAAAACTTTTGCTAATTCTAGCATCACTCCCTTCCAATACCAGATGTTTTCGAATTAATTAATAGAAAGTTTAACGGTGTTTCCATCCGAACAACCTTTCACGATACAAATTCACATAACAGAACAATTTAAGGGAATCATGGAGAAGCAACAGTTGAGTAGTAGTAATACAAAGAAAGGAAACAGGAACTTTGAACGTATTTAAACAGGAATAGAATTCAAATTCATCGCTGGATAAAACTGAATCTATGTTAACAGTTCATTAGTTCATTAACAACTAAAAATTGATAAGGGATTGAATCAGAAACTCGTCACTGAAGAACATTCTAACTGATGTTACACGTATTTATTCACTAAAAAAAAACTTGAATTTTTTGAAGGAATAAGAAATCTTACACATCTAAGTTTATGTCCACTGCATTGTTATTTCTATACCCAAGCATTTATTTCTACCGCCATCATTTTTTTCCCGTGGAAGAATCATATTCCCTTTCGTTTTTTCAGAAATTTTTAAAAGACTCAAAAGTCTACACCAAGAAAAGACAGCTTCGTTACACACCACTTTTGTGTTGGTTTATTTTCAAAGAACAATAAAAAGAAATCTGAAAACTCTGAACTAATCACTATTCAATCTCTAGATTCTCCAGAATTCTGAAACCATATAATGGTTCGTCTAAATCTTCAGTCTTACAATTTTTTTTCCGTCTTTTATTTTTCCGCTTCCCTGTCTGCCACAAACTTAGTTCACTACTGCTTGAAAGTTGCGACGCAGGTCGATCCACCAATTCTACTGATAGCGTCTCATTAGAATGATTTTCTTCGCTTTCGTTTTCCGTTAATAAACAAATTTCGTTACACGGTTCCAACGAAGAACTACATACATCATTAACTTGCGTAGCGTTAAGCACGCCACAAAATACAGATGAGGCTTCCGCGTTAGGCTGTTCAAGATATGCCTCAGGTGATACTGATTCAGTCTTCTTCCTCTCTTCACCTGTGAAAATTTTATCAGTTATGATAAACAAGATCAATTTTAAAAAATAGTAAAAAACGCAAAATTATTCGACTAGAGGTACCTGTAAATCCAATACAGGAATTTTCCTCAATGAATCTCTGAATCTGATCATCCAGTTCTTGTCCAGTTGCACTCTGATTAATAATAGTAAAACCATGGTGCACCAAAAATAGAGTCAGTAGCGTTAGAACATTTAGAAAAACAACCAAAAAAACCACTTCACCAGTCTGAAATGTGTTTTACTTCAATTGCTCATAAAAGCATGCAAAAACTCATAAAAACGTCTATACAAGTAAGTTGGCATTTAACACAAACAATGTTTGCAATCATCCTAATAAAAAAGGTTGATCAGTGTCTGCCGTGTTATTTTCAAATTGCTCAAAACACGATAAAATGAAATAAAACTGGGTCGGAACTGGAAATTACACAAAGCATACCGTCCACACAGTAAAATAACCATGGAAATGTGCCTGAGAACGAGCCAACGACGCATCCGCATCATTGCTTATACTTTCCATATTTTTCAGTACCATGGTGCGATCCGCTGGACTTACTTCCTGAGGCAAACCCTTTACAGTTTCAATGACTTCCCTCAAACTGGCTGCAAGAGCATCCATCTGCAATTGCTCAGTTCATTATATTTTACATCCATTTTTTTCACATTCTTTATAATCACTTTAAAATTTGAAAACCTGAATTTTTAAAGCAGTGATTGAGGGTTTGATAGCATTAAGAGCTGCTTCTTCAGCTTGTTTGATAATTAATTCCGCTTGTCGTCGACTTTCATTAGTTTGTAAGACATAACGTCGACTAAGTTCTGACAGATATTCACTGCTGAGAGACATATTCAATTCCAAACTACTGATTCGCTTATTAAGTTTCAAAAATATCGACTCTTTGTGACTCATAACTCCCCCAGGAATCATAAATCCTGAAAGAAACGTATTCATAATTGGAAAAAAGCGAATAAAAACAATGACATAAAAAAAAAAAACAATCACAAAAATTGTATGCCGATCAATCCAAAGTTTTTGAAATCCCCACCTCCATTTAATTTTTTCGAAATCGTCGGTGAATTTACAGTAGGAGGTACTGCAGAAATGCTATCCGATTCTCCAACATAGTATGAAGCGATATTTTGTTCATTTTCGTAAATTTCCATTTTCAAATCACAAAAATGGGCTGATAAGACAGAAGCAAGGAAAAATTCATGAGCTTTTGTTCGATCTTTCCTCTGATTTTTGAATGGATGAATAAGGACCTATAATTGATCAGTAAAACAAAGATCTAAGGACGAGAACGTCGTTAAGAATGCTAAAAACTTTACTAATAACCTGGTTGTTTTTCGCTTCTCCAACATTTGCGGTTCTAATTAAGCTTTTGTGAAATCCAAAGAATGCTCGACAAAACAATACATAACTATGGACGGTGCCAGGAGAACATTTCGTGCACAATTCTATCACTGTTGCATTGCTTCTATAAAATAGAACTACGACAAATCCTTAAATACGTTCCTTTTTTAATACGCTGGGACTAAATGTAGCAAGTAAGGCAATATTTCAAACCTAGTATATTTAATGAAAAGAGTGAATTTGGTAATTCAACGGCTTAAATATGAAACCGATCATTATGGCATGAGGCTAAACAAAAGAAAAGTTTGTTTTTTCATATCGATGAGCATTAAAATAACATAAGCTTCGATGAATGATTATTCCAGCTTAAATGTAAACATCAAAACCTGGTAATATTGAGTGATTCCATTCTAGCAAGTTTCGACCGGAAGGTCGATTCGAGAACAACTTTGATGTTACCCATTCCCATACTTCCAACTGTATTGCCAACTGCATTTACCACAGCATTAACAAACGGCAAATCATCAACATTTTCATCTTCCTTTAATAAGATTTCATCAAATGGACTGGCATTAAAATATAATAAGAGTGGGGCGAATTTCGTATATGACAGACATGAAAAGTAAGTGTCCAAATAATTCTAAAAAATCAAAAAATCTCGACGGCACTAACAGTAACAGTCTCCGAAGTCTCCGCTGTTGTGCTGTTCACTTCCTCCATTTCCTGGAAAACAATTCTTACATGATACATTTGCACGATGCATAACTTGTTCTGGAAGGAACGTTTTCATGATATTGCTGTTGCAAATAAAATACGTACGACGGAAACAGAAAATGATGTATCCGAAACTGCAGCAGCTTCAGCTTCCGCTTCATATTCATCAACCATTGAAATCCCAAGAAGTCGTACCAAACTAAGTGTACAGTAATGTTCGCGACCATAGTGCGACAATAATTCTAACTAAAAGAAATAACTAGAATGTAAAAAATGAGACAATTTTTTCGAAGTACCAATTATTTCTTTCTTTCATTTTTTCATTCAGCCACTACTGACTTTCATCTTCAGATCCAAGTCAGATGTATGCAAAATGTCAAAATATCACTAAATCCCAAATTTTAGGAATGAAACAAAAGACGGTGTAGCAAGAGTGTAATCCAGCACCCGTTTTTGGATCGCATTTCAAAATCAGACTATACAGTGATTTGGTAAAAAAATTAACCCGAAAAAACTTGACGTATGAACGAGCAGCGATTGGGAATCGTTGTATTTCACGATTGTTTTCGATGACAAAATCACCCAAATCCACCCATTCATTTGAAGGATAACGTTCACTTCCCGAAATTTTAATATTTTGCGGTCCTGATGAGAATAACTCAAAATTTGCGATTTCCAAAACAGTTGGCTGAAAGCGAAAATAAGTTACGTGTACTAAATTGCGACGAGAGAAAATCATTTACACTTAGATATGAGATTTGGAAACTTTTTGGAAATCTGACACAAGTCAAAAAAAAAACAGTTTCATTGGAATTCTCACCTGTATAGTTTCACACAGTTCAATTACCAGCCATTTGCGTTCAGCTCGTTCACAAGGATTGCGCATATAATCGTCTGCTTCCTTCTCATTCAAAATAGCATTCTACAAACATAACATGCAATAATAATTTATAATCTGCGAACGGCTCTACCAAGTTTTCTGCAGCAAATCTAATATGTGATTACCTTATTTTCAGCTTCAGCATTGCTAAAGAGAACTTTGGCACCACATTCTTTCGAAGCGTAGTTCCTTGCTGTAGCTTCTTCAGAAATTATATTGGGTGTCGCCATTCGTGTCACATCTTCTATTGCTTTCGATGCAGGAATTAAACTGGGATCCAATTTTGAAATTTCATTAGCATCTGAGCGTGTTTTCGCCTTGTTCTGGTGATTCTGAAAAGTTTTCCTGTACAAAACAAACTATAACTGTATCTCTAAATCATGAGTTTATTCTATCATCAGTTAATTTTGAATCTTTCTCATGCTAGAACAGAACGTAGGCTATAACCTGTTGTTGTTCAGCTCTTCTAATCTCTTCTTTTTTTAACTTCTCTTTCGTCCACTCATCAAATGTGACGATCGGAGGCTGTTCAGTGGAAAAAGAAGCACTCAAATCTTCCTGTGTCGATGCAATCACAACATCTCCAGTCTCCATATTGCTAAAAGTTGGGGAGTTGTTAAGAACATCTATTGCGTGCAGAATAACTGCAGCAGATTGAACAAGATTCCAGGAATCTAAAAGTATGGTTTTTTTTTCACTCAATTCTTTTTTCCCTACTCTCTTTATCTTTAATCTTGATAAGAAAGCTCAAAAATTAAGCTTGTAAATGTTTACGTTAAATCACTATTTTTTCAGCAAACTGCAATTCTTTTTAATTTTTCTGAATTGGACGGCTCAGCTCTGACCATCCTTCAGCCATTTCACTATTAAACCAGAAAAAACAAATTTACTTTAAAAAGGCTGCAGGTCCATATTCCACAATATTTTTCGCTGCACCTGTTGTTGATTGCCTCATTTCACTGTTCAGTTTGGAATTTCTGACCATAGATCTCGTATCATTACTTTCAACATCACACGTCTTATCTTCATAAATTGAACACACAGGGAAGCGATAATCAGAAAGAAACCTGCTTGTAGTTGTTATTCGATCAAATTCCACAGAAATTCATTTTGGCAAGTATTCAAAATTTTGGATTCATATCACAGATTTGCACAAATATCAAAGTATTTGAATTAAAAAAATCAACGCAAAGATTCTAGAAAGCGTAGAGTAATCAGCATAAAGTACGGTCCTATCACAACTGATTTGAATTTCTTCGAATTCATTTTTAATTTCCTGTCATCTGACATCCGAACAAGAAATTAAAAAACTAGTCCAGATATATGTGTAACGCCCTGAGGCTATTACAAACTGTGTATTCCTGTCATATAAATAGAAAAAAAAAAACTAAAAGAAACCTTTTAAAAGGCGAGATATCATATGTAGACATCCACATAGTATCAACAGTCGGCACCGATACCAGTGATTGTGTGATATGTATCGCAAACATACATCTAAAAAACGTGAAAATATTTGAAACATAATCATTATCCTTCAAACAAAGCATGTTAAGCAATAGTTTCTGCATTCAATACAGCTATTAAAAATAGCTCTTACATTGAAGTACATTTGGACAGATTTGAATAAAGCTCACCCTAAATAAAAAGAGAAAAAGCCACTGATTCCGAACATGACTTCAGTGTCTGATTGAATTACATCAGCGCACTTCCATAAGTTTAATATAAACTCTTTCATATATTTCTTGGATCCTTCACTGAAAAAGAATTTTTTCCTGAACTTACTCTCTTCAAATATTTAATAGTGATAAAGTAACTGCCCCTATAAGTATTGTACCAATCTTTGCTAACGACTATGTGCTTACTCATGGCGAAGATAATAGCACCTCTATCGATTCATAATACTCCCTTTCTTAAGCCATTCATTACTATTGATTACTGATCAATTTAAAACTATTTTCAAATCAAACCAGACAAATTAAATCAGAGATGGAAATAAAATACAATAGTGTAAACACCGATCTATATCTTCCAACGACATCCGAGATGAATATAGCATCCACACAATCCATATCATGACAATAATGCATTCAGTAAGCATCGAAATCGTTATAACAAAACAATGAAACCGAGTAGCAATCGTTTATTTTATAATCGCAATTCACAAATAATATCCCTATGATTAGTAGCACAAATCGCGTGCTCTAAAGAGCGATTTATGAAGGTGATAAAAGATGAAAATCCGTCCTATATTCCCGTCAGGATTGCTCAGGAGAAAAATTCTAAGACGATATTTTTAATAATCAATTTAAAAAAGAAAACACGATTCATTTAGTGCCCTTTAATTTCCTATATAAAAACGAACTGTCGATGACAAGCACTATGCACTTGATAAACTTGTTCCTTCACGCACGTTATTTAAAAATTTATGTTCTCCAAATTACTCTTGCAAAAATGCATTTCACACAAAATCGATTTTTATATGAATGAGAACCTAATTTCCGAAGGCGCAATCTCTTGCTTAGATAACTCTAATTTATGACAAGTATTAGAATTACGTACTTGTTAAAATTGACTGAGACCGATCTGTGTAACAAAACAATCTGACAAGATGAAACATCCATTATGATCATAAGAATTCAGTAATAGAGCACTGACGTAGTCACATGATAAAAAACAAATCTAATCTTCACGAAGAGGCAAATGTATCTTGCGAACTGGTTTGCCTGCTTCAGCAATAACCAAATGTATCTTGTCCCCCGTGCTTATTTCACGTTCTGCTGCAACGCGAAAAGCATCTTTTATAAGAGAAGTAGCTCGATCAATCGTCAAAGGCGGCTTCTCTACGTCAGCCGACATTGTCACCAAACCAATCTGTAATGAACGATATTGATGATATTTGGATCAGTTTCAGCGAAAGGACAAACAGAAGTACAACCATCCCTGAAAAAAAAAGAAAGTTGCGTCAATCAAATCAAAATAAAGCAACTAAAAAATGATCATTGACGTATAGAATATACAGGTTTAGCTTATCGTGAGACATCCTACCCTAATGTAAAGATTCTGCAGGCATTAACCGCTCAAGCATACCAGTAATTCAAAAAATTAGGAGAGAAAGACAAAGAAATGACAGTGAGCTGATCAAATAAATGATACGATTTAAGATATAGCAGCAAGCAAAGTATTCGACAAATTTTGATTCAAAGCCTAAAGAGCAGTTAACCTGACAATCGAAGAATGGCATGATCATTGGTTCGGCACTACCGGAAGCAGCGTAGGCAATGTGCTCAATGCATCCGATTGGATCATAGCTAAACACCGCTCCTTTGCCTGAAGAAAACACTGCAAGAGTAGATACAATCACAGAACTCAAAATTTTTACATACCAATATAAGCCTATTCAAAATGCCTGAGACAGTAGAAACTCATACCATTCTCATCAATGCCGGCTAATATTGCACCGGTGTAATATGGAAAAAAACGTCGATAATATAAATTCCGTGACAGTAATTCCGCACATAAATCGACGGTCATATCTCCACGATAATCAAACCGATACTTGTGTAGCCGAGCCTAATAAAGAGAGAAAGAATTTAAGAATACATAACTCCGTTAAAAAGACTGACATTACTTATTCAACCAATATCATTTAACAAAAATGTGTATAACAGTAAATTAGCAACATGCAAACAATCAACAATTACTCACATAGTTTTACACACCTTTAGAAATAAAATAAAAAGTAAAATTTACTAAAAATTGAGTCTAACAAAGAAAAAGACTTTCTCAAAACAAAAGAAAAATTTTATTGCTGCTGAGAACCTCCAACAATCGCTTCAGCTGTAGGACGTCGCCGTAAAATCCTGCGCATGAAAGTACAATTGAATCATTTCTGAAACATTCGTATGTATGCTGATAATCATGATTAGCAAAATTTAGGTTTTGCAGGTTTTAATAAATATAAATTGGTCAACAGGAAATGCACACTCATCTGATTAAATCGCCACAACAAAACCTTACAAAATATGGATCTTCTCCGCATCTCGAGTCAAGACATTGATTTCAAATTGTGACATACGCGTATCACTTGCCATGATAGCAAAATTGTCTCCAGCAATCGCTGCTGTTGTCCTGGAATGAACAATTAACTTCATCACAAAATAATCTCTACACCATCACAGGTTTATAATGAAAACTTCATCAAAATGGAAAATTTTTGTGAAGCTAACCCTCCTTCGAACGAGTACGGATTCCATTCCGATGCTTCCTTTATAACTGGTTTCATCCATGGTGGTGATGCACGAACTTCTGCCAGTTTCTTTTTAAAAGCTTTCATGTGCCCATCAGGATGCGAATCCACATGTATTTCATTCAGGAGACTCATACTTGGACATGAAAACGGCATAAAACGTATTAAACCAATTCGCAATAAATTTATAAACTAATAAATTGACTTGATAGATCAACGATGTTTACCATAGAAAACAGATGTGTCCTAACCACTCTAGTAAGCTTGGTGGACAAAGTCAGATTGATTGTTAAAAGTAAGTCAATTAACACATCCCCCGAGACCTACAACACGTACGCACCTCATCACGCTAACAGAATGGCCGGACCGCTAGAGATTGGTAAAGCACGGGCAGTTGGTTTCGCTATTGATTAGGTCAAACGGTTTTTAGAACACACATATAGGTCATTTGGTTGTCAATGAGATTGCGCCCTCTTCCTGCTCATTTTGCATGAATGACCTATTCCTGTTGAAATCTCTTTTTATAAGTATATATAATAAGTGACATTTCAGCAAAGATTCTGAAATAAAATTAATATTCATCACTTTTACTCATGCCAACAAAAAAAAAAGGATCGAAGCAAAATGAAGGAAACGAAAATGCAAGTTTGAAACACAAAGAAAGTGTTAGTTCATAATACGTTTTCGTGACTTCGTAAAAACTTTCAGTTTCATAAAAAATTTTATCGCCTGTACTTTACTTGATCTCTGGGTGGATTCAAAAACTTAAGCATTATTATCATGTTTTTAGAGCGAACATGATCCAACAAAAGAAGCGGATTCGAATATGTCCAAGGAACCGGTCGGATTCTCAACAAAGAAACACAAAAAATCAAAGTGGGTTGGTCCATGATTTCTTTCATCCTTGTAGTTGTTCTCTGAATTCATGTTGTTGTAATTTTTTATATAAACTTTTTATTCTGTTAGTTTTACTTTTGTAACATTGTTTTGAGCGTTACTTTGTTAACATCTTTTTAAAATTTCCATGAACTGTGTAACAAGTTTCAGAAAACATGTTGGTCAACCTTGTTTTGAAAATATGGAGTCGGCAGCAAATTTAAAAGAAGTAATGAATTTCAACGACTTCGGACTGGATGAACAGTTGTTAAAAGTAAATTTTGTTCAAAAAGCAAAATTGAAAATGAACAAAAGTTGAAAAAGAGTCTGAAAGAAAAAAAATTTCGTGGTACGAAAGAAGAAATTATTGATTTTTTACACTTCCTTAGTTGCGATATTTTCGGTTCATTATTTAGAATTACTTAAATTTATGCAGGTTATTGGTGAGCTTGGATGGGAGCGTCCGACATTGATTCAGAGCCGAATGATACCAGCTGTTTTTGAAAATAAGAATATCCTTGCACGAGCACGAACAGGTAGTGGTAAAACAGCTGCATTTATGCTTCCTATTGTACAGAAGGTTTTGCAGCTGAAAAGGGCAAGTCTTTCATTGAATTTTTTAGCTTTTCAAGTTGGTGTGACAGAATTTGCATTCTTTGTTTCTTTTATCATTTTTTTCACAGTATTTTTAATACTTCGAGCATAAAACAAGATTGATTTGAGGTATCAAGTGTTATTTTAGAATTCCACAAGTAACAGTGATGTTGGTCCATTTGCGGTTTTTATTGTTCCTTCGAAAGAGTTAGCAAAACAGGTGGAGAATTATATTCTTTGGTTCTTGGTTTTTGCGTTATTTTTTTTTTCTTTTTTACTTTTTTTTAAATTTTATTCTTGAGTCAAAAAGCTTTTGTGTCACTTAGTGCAGACTTTAACTTTAATTCAGTCGTAATTTTAGTTTCATTTCTTCTTCTAGAAATGAACTTTAATTCCTTTCCATTTTGTTTATTTCAGACCTATTCATTGCTGTGCAAAATAACAGAGAAATTCCCCTTTCTGACATCGCTGAATTTCGCGGAGTTGAATGTAAACGCTGATGATGACTGGCTCTTGGTTAGCTCAACATTTTTTTGATAATTAATCATTTATAATTTTTTTGTATGAGGAATTTTAATTTATATCAACTTGTTAGAAGAAACCCGATTTTGTCGTTTCTACGCCCAGTCGATTTCTCCACGTTCTAAGAAAGCTTGAAAAACCATACGAATCAGTGAAACATGTTGTCCTGGATGAAGCTGATTTGCTCCTTTCTTTTGGGTATGCTGAGGAAATGAGGTGATGTTGTGTTATTCTCAAAAGCTGATTTTGCTTACTTTTTTTATATTACGGGATTTTATTGTTGGTATTTTTTTAGATTGATAAAAAATTTTCTCCCCGCACATCATCAGGCAATATTTACATCAGCAACAATGACAGAGAAAGTAGAAACACTTAAAGAATTGTACGTAACTGGCCCAATCATGTTAATGAAATTAAAGGTTAGTTTTTGATCTGTCATGTTTTCATTCATTCTCACTGATTTTTCGATTTTTGTTGCTGAACATGTGACGAGTCCTCGCTGGAATGTTGATTCTAGAAAGAGATAGAAAGAATCTTTGAAATATTGTTATAACCTCAGTACCGATAACCACAAATGGTCTACGGGAACATCCAATGAGACATGGAAACACCATTCATAACGTAAAATCTCTCTTTTGAGATTACTTGTAGGAATCAACGCTGTTGGGCGAAGATATGCCGTGCATAACTTACACTACTTAAGCAAATTTTCTTCTATATGCCATGCATCTGCGCTTGCTTATCTTATATTTGTTTAATCACAACGAAATTTTCCTTCAAATTTTAGGAGGGACTACTACCAAATAGCGATCAGCTTTCGCAGTATCACATTTCTTGTCAAAATGACGAAGAACGATTTGCTATTTTTTTGGCATTGTTGAAGTTGAAATTAATTGTTGGAAAATCAATCATCTTTGTCAAAGATACTGATCGTTGTTACCAGTGAGTTTATTGGCTTTTATTGTTGTTCATAGAATAATAGATTTTATTACTGTTATTAGTTACTTCATTTTTGCTACTGAGACTGTTGCATCAAATGTTTTACCAGTTAGACGCAAGCATTTTAAGATAGAATAGTTAACACTTCCTCAGTTTCTTTAACAACGGCGAAGTATTCTTAGCTTCAATGATCTGAAGTAATAGCCGCCTTGAAATAATTTGCTCCTGTTAGTTTTCTAATTTTTCGAAAACTTGGGTTTATCTCATCAACTTTTTGATATTTTCATTATCGTTTTTAACATTGCTGCTTAATATTTTTCGTAGACTTGGACTTTTTTTGCAAGCATTCAATATTCGATCTTGTATTTTGAATGCACAAATGCCTGTCAATAGCCGTTGTCATGTGGTGGAACAGTTTAATGAAGGACGATACACCTACGTCATTGCCTCTGATATAAATGATGTATCCAGCGAATCGCAAACAATGGTGAAGGATGGTGTTGAAAATGTATGAACTCGTGCATCATTGTTCAAAATTTTAGTTTTTATCTAGTTTCTCGTATTTCTTATGGGAGTAACCTAGTCGCAGTTTCCTTTTCAGTTATCTAAGAAAAAAATACGAAAAAAAAAACGAAAGCACATCGACAAAGAATCCGGAGTCTCACGTGGCATTGATTTCCATCACGTTCCGAATGTCATTAATTTCGATTTTCCGACGACGTTTAATTCCTACATACATCGTGTCGGCAGGTATTGAGCAGAATATACTGAAAAGCAGTGCCGTATTTTTAAGCATACCTCAGTTTCTTTTTTTTTTGGGACCTTAACTTGTTAAAAGTTTTCATTGTATAGCATGCTTATTTGTTATGCTTAAGAACTGCTAGAGGATGGAATAAAGGCAATGCTCTATCATTCGCTTCTCCTCAAGAAAAACCATTTCTGGATGAAGTTCAAGAGGAAATTAATGCGCAACTAGGGCATCGTGCAATCACTCCTTATGAGGTTCGCATCAAAGAGCTGGAATCATTCGTTTTAAGAGCTCGAGTAAGCCATTAAACCGAAGTTTTGTTTGCTCATATGATGAGAAATACGTGGAATTTTTAACCTGAAATTTTAGATGTCTTATATAAATTAAATTGCATATATTTGCAGTAATTAAAGTAAAGAACTCTCTAAAAAACAATACGCTAAATTGCTATATTTTCGCGGTGCTAGAATTTAAGCACGTTTTATGCACTGTGGTGTGATAATAAGAAATGTTTATAGGAAGTACTGACAGCTTGCACTAAAACTGCAATTAGAGAAGCTAGGTTAGCGGAAATACGAGCGGAAGTATTGCGTTCGAAACGATTGGAAGCTTATTTTGCCAAGAACCCTCGTGAAAGAGCAGCTCTGGAACACGATAAGAAGTTGTTCAGTGTGAACCTTCACAGTCCTGCTATTGCCGATGTTCCGGATTATATGGGTATTTGTTATTCTTACTTCTGTAAATTCACATTCAAGTTTCCCAAGTTGTCCAGATCTTACGATGTTGATTCCCGTAGTTCGAGAAATCTTGTATGCTTTATTTTTGCAGTTCCACCATCGTTACGAGGAATGAATTACCGGAGTGAATCGGAGAAAAAGGAACGGAGGCGAAAACGGAGAAAGCCATTACGCCCAACTGCACATCAAATCAAATACCAAAAGAAAATAGAAGATCCATTGCAAAGTTTCTCGTTTGTTTAATAAATTTTCATGATTTTCCAAATCTTTTGTGGCATAAAAAAAGATAATATTACAAATCTGAGGGAATAATTATCAAAAGATTGAATCCCAAATTCAGTGTAAAGCATTGATAACTGTGCGGTTTATTACTGTGAATATTTTTTTGGGCAAAAAATCTTGCTATATCCGTATAGATTTATGCTTAATTTCGTGTTCTGCTTATCGTCTTTTTTTGATATGTGGTTTTAAGTGTTACTTTTTCTGAATTATTTCTGAATGCTCAGTTTCAAGTTACTTGTTTTCGACTAATAAAATGATTTGCTGCACCAGTTCCACGTTAGTCCATTTCTTGTTGTTGAAGCGCGTTTACGGATTACTAAGAAGGATTACTTCTACTTCAAGTAGAAGTAATCGAAAAAATTGTGTGAAAATGATAAGAAGGGCCATTTTTTTCAAATTTATTACTTTAAGTTGTTGAGCACCGAATTCGGGTATTTGTTGCGATCAGTAGGAACTAGCGAAAGAAGAAGTACGTTAGCATCATGGTATCTAGAAATGTGGTGAAGAATCGCTATGAAAAAGTCAAACATCTTGGTGAGGGACAGGTAAATTGACTAGATGGGATTAAATTACTTTATAGTTGGTAAGTTCACAGAAGTTTTCGGGATAAACAAGTGGGAGCGGTTCATTTCTTAAACTTTTCAGATGCATTAATAATGGCGACTTGTTGTAATATTAGTTCAACTGTTTCAGTTTGCTAATGTTTATAAAGCGAAGGATACAGAAACGAATGAATTTGTTGCTATAAAGAAGGTCGTTTTCAAAAATTTTTTGAATCACTTTTTTGGAATTTAAAAATACTTGAATCTAAACTTATTTTTCAATTAATTAAGTTGGTTCGGTGCTTGTTTATTAATTTGTGAATCTGAACTTTCCAAAAATTGCCTGTACAGAGTTGAGATTGACTTTTATCCTGAATTTCATCTCTTACAGTTGCGCTAATTCTTGTATACAAGACTAAGAAATCATGTAATGTAAGTGTAGATCTGCAGCGTTATAGAAAGTGTACTTTAGATAAAACTTGGTTCAAGACATGAAGCAATGGATGGTGTAAATCGAACTGCTTTAAGAGAGATCAAATTGCTGCAAGAATTACATCATGATAACATTATTGGAGTAACATTTCTTGTATTTAAATTATTTTTCAATTAATTGAAATGGGTCGGTTCTTCTCTAGTAACTTTACAGCAGTTTTGCAGTTTTTATTTGCTGCTATCTTGGACTCGTATCATAAGCGAATCTTCATAATGTAACATTGAGACGCTAGAGGAATATCATGGATGCTTATTCCTCATGCTACCTTTATAAATTTGCTATAATTTCCATCGTTGTAAGTGTGTGTGCTGTATGCCGTATTTTGTGTATTTCTGTGAATAATTTACTTGATGTGCATTCTTTTAATGTCATTTACGCTTTCCGTATTTGTTTTATTCTCATATTTGCTCGAAAATTGGCATGTTTTTTTTATTTTTTAAAGCAAATCAGTATCCGTCAAATTGGGGAAGAAGGCGCATCTAATTAACATTTCACGGATGTCCATCTCCATTGTTTGATGAAAAATGGCAAAGTAGTAAGGTGTTGATAATCAGCTTTGTTCTAGCTTCTAGATGTGATTGGGCACAAAACAAATATTCAGCTTGTGTTTGATTTCATGGAAACAGATTTGGAAAATTTAGTGAAAGACAAAGCAATTATTCTCATGCCTGAACATATAAAAAATATGGTACTGCAGATATTGCTTGGACTCGAATATCTCCACTTGCATTGGGTTTTGCACCGAGTAAGAATTTCAATGAATTGAAAACATATAATTTTCATTTCTTGTGAGTAGGTTGTGTTCTAGCTTTTATATTATAATTTTCAGGATTTAAAACCAAACAACCTGCTGATTAATTTGCAAGGGAGAATAAAAATAGCAGATTTTGGCCTGGCTCGATTTTTCGGCTCACCAAATCGCCATTACACACATCAAGTACTAGAAACTTAAATTTGTATTTTGCTTATTACTTTAAATTCGTGTTTGGGTTTTTGTTTGAGTTAACTCTTGAAGTATTCTACTCAAATCAAGTTGCTAAAATGTATTGGAATCTCTATGATCAGTATTTTTAATTAGCAGAGCATGCTATTGAACTTTATTTTCAAGAAACTTCACAGGTAGTTACGAGGTGGTATCGTGCACCAGAATTGCTTTATTCAGCACGTTCGTATGGTGTAGGTATTGATATATGGTCTATTGGATGTATAATTGCTGAGCTTTTACTGCGGGTAACGCTTTTTCTTTCATCGGATGTAGACCTTTTTGTTGCTGGCAGAAACACTTTATTATTTGTGCTTGAGTATGTGCTTTTTTTTTCTCATAATCAACGCTGTCTGATTGCTTTTCTTTCCTTTCAGGTGCCAATATTTACTGGTGAGTCAGACATCGATCAGCTAGCGAAGATTTACAGTGTTCTAGGTACACCAACAGCGGAGGATTGGTCGGTGAGTGCATAAAGGAATTGAAAGTTTCAAAAATGTTTCTTTCCGTTTTAATTTTTTCTATTTTCAGGGAATGAAAGATTTTCCGGACTTTATGACTATCAAATCAATGCCAGCTATTCCGCTTAAGAGTGTATTCACTGCTGCTAGTGATGATCTCATTGAGTTAATTTATCAATGCCTGAGGTCTTCCCAATCTTTTTTTATCGTGTTTTGCAGTTTTTCGGTATTCTCGTGTTTCTTATTGTCTTTTTTATTTTCATTGATTTCCGCAACCAGTACACATCTGTTTTTCTAATGTGGAATCTTTAAAACTTCATTAACAAGAAAAGTAAATCATAAAATTTTTTAGATTTGATCCAAACAAAAGGTGGAATGCAACTCAGGCTCTTCGTTCTTATTATTTCCAATCAGTAAGATTATCATTGCCATTTTTGTATTCGGTTTCATAGTCGATGTAAATCATGGATTACTTCCTAAAATTATAAATATATGTTTTGTAAGATTGATACAACAGGACAGCTCATTTTTGGATTGATTTCCTTCAGCACGTTTGTTTGTTTCGGTGACGATTAACCAAAGAAAAGTTAGACTTACTCACCGTTTTAGATGCCATACGCATGTGATGATTGCGATTTGCCATTTCCGCGTACGAATCAATCGGCAGTTTTTAAGCGGAAGCGTCCAGAATATGCTAATGACGATGACACCACCCCGACCAGATTTCGTAGACGACTCGAATTTGATTAATATAGTGAAAAAACATGTGAACTTTTTCTACTGTTTTCTGACTTTTGAATTTAATGTGGTTGGTGGGAAGTTTGAATGATGGGATTTGCAGGATTTTGTCTTGTTATAAAAGATTCGACTTTTTAGCACTTTTTTTTTGCTCAATATTAAAGCAAACCAGTAGGAAATTTTTAACTCCGTAGAATGTTCCGAATTTTACTGTCTGTAAAAGAGAGTGGAAATACTGTTATGCGTATGACTGCAGATCTTTTTTTGGTGTGGAGCAATAATTTAAATATAGTTGTGGAATGACAATGCAGCATTAGCAGTGGAGGAGGCACCATTTGTAAACATGTGAATTTTATGTGTAATGTTCGCTGCAAGCAGCTGTTTAGCTTGTTGGGAGTATAGCAGTCTAGTGTAGATTATCCTTCTCTTTAGCTTCTCATCATTCTCCCACTGCTACCGTTACTATCTATATCAAGTGCTAATTTGTTTTTCCGGATGCTATTGAATACAAGTTATCGTTGCAGTGCTATGTATTTTTGCTGTCGTCTCGTAAAGTGTATCTTCTACTGTTTAAAGTCGTTGTGCAAAAAATAGTCTTCAAGTGGGCAACCATGAAAGTTTGAACAATCCTTTTTATTTATGACTTTCTAATGACTTTTTAGCTATCTTGCTGTTTGTAATTTTACAATTCCACCATATTTTTGCAGCATCCCTAAGCTTTGTAGAAAAAACTCTCTACTGCATTTCAGTTTGTCAATGGTACGAGTGTTATACATCTCTTCACTTCCGAAGTTTTTAAATTTTATTCTCATTTTCGAAGGAAAGATTTTTTATGTATTTATTTCATTGGAAAGCTTACATATAATTTGATTCATTATGCTTCAGATATATGATTCTTGTAATGAATGAATGATCGATTATTGCTACTATCATATACATGTCTATCTCTGCCATCATGCTTTTAAGCTGTGAACATTTGAATTTCCTTTTGCATGCTCAGTGTGCGTGTGTTCTCCATTTAGGAAGTCTGTTTCTTTGAATTTCATCGGTGAAATAATGCTTGTCGAAAACGTAACCAACCTGTCACACATTTTTTTTTTTTCATGATCCGATCGCTTCTTTGTTGTGTGGCTTTATGAAGGCATCTCCACATAGACTGTGGTCTGATAACTATGATAATTATATTGATAAAATATTGCCTAATTCAGAAAGTGATAAACATTAATGATCTTTTCAAACAGGCCAAACTTCTCGCCGATTCTTCCTCTATGTTAAGATGTGAGCTGTTCTAACGTAAAACGAGATACAAGAAACAAGAAGACATGTGAATTCAAAATTTTGAAAATTTCGAAATTTAATTTTAGAAGGTAGACGATTGTAGGTGAGGTGTCGAGAGGAAATGTCATATTTGGAAAAGATGAAGTGCTTTGCACCAAAAATATAGAAAACTTCGGACGTTTTGTGAGTGTTGACTGTTTCAGCCGACCAATCAAAGCTGATACGAAATTATTGCGTTGAATATCCTGAACATATGTAACGAGATGAATTTGACTCCTAGTCCAACATACCACTACATCTCACCACTGGCCAGATCGAGATCCGAAGCACGTGGAGCCACGTCAGTGCGACGCTCATATTCATTCTCGCATGGATCTGGTGCATCGTCCTTTGGAAGTGGTGCTCTTACTATGCCACAGTACGGTTATGGTGGTGGATATATGTCTAGGTCGCTGTCACGATGTTGTATGTTTTCAAATTTAAACTTAATTTTTTGGGGTTTAAGATTTTTAATTATAATTTTAATTTTCACGCAATTAAACATGAATATTCAGACAATAAGGTTCATTTATTACTTAATCAGCTGTATATTCTAAAATGGGGTTCCTGTTGAACATGTCCAAAACTAAAATCATGACAATCGAGAAGAACAGTGAAGCCTTTCTGATGTAGACGGAGATAAAATAGAATTGATAAAGCACTACAACTTACTTGGTTCAATGATAAGTAATGAGGCCAAGACAACAGCAGAAATATCGAGGTGAATTGCAATGGGCAAGGCGATAATAAAATCATTAGACAAAGTGTTCAAATCTAAGATCATTTCTATGCCGACAAAAATCGGGCTTATAAACAGTCTTA
>JABVXS010000968.1:0-20225 GCA_013365335.1 Madathamugadia hiepei | reverse complement strand
GGAGTGTTTCAGTGATTCGGTAACTTCCTCTACTGAGATTTGCTGTACAGGTCCGTAGACTGGAGGACACTCAGGAATTGGTGCATGGGAGATCATTGTTGATTTATGAAGAATTAAATTATGATTGGCAGTAAAATTTCAGACTGTTCTGATCTAACAGCGCCAGATGGTACATCCAACTGCGCCGCTAATGCTTACTTGTGTCACGATGGTGTCTACAGCGATCTGATGAAGCAACAGTGCAAACGAACTTGTGGTTATTGCTGAGTAACATTGTCATAGCGTATCTATTCATTTTATCGTTATGCACCATGGTTATGTTACACTGTAACTACTAAATCAGTTACTGTGGCTATACCGTAATGGCTATGTGCCATATCGTTAAACTAATAATACTGTTTTCACTGAACCACATATTGATTGAATGACTTAACGACTCTAGTGATAGGACTATGCTCTATTCACTAGATAAATAAAGTATACAAAACAATAAGAATGAATTTTAAATTCCAGGGAAAAGCGGAAAACTTGATAAAGTTAGCAGATGCGAAATGAAACTACAATCAAATTGAGTGACAACAAAACGATGAAAGGCCTTACCTGACATGATCTGAAATTCAGAAAAAAGTTTAAAATTTTCAACAAGAAACAAATTTATTAGTGAAAAAAATGGAATTTTTAACTTATAAGGTTGTGGATCTAAAGAATCACATGTTGGAATACATTCTCCAACCTTTTAAATTTAATTAAGTTCAGCCCACAAACAAAGTAATCATTTTTAAAGCATGCATTTCATACAAAATCTAAACTAAAAACATGATTTTTTTAAAATAATTAGCTTATATCATAATTCAGATTAACTTGTACCATGATAATTTCAATGACTAGCATCATGGTACTCCCGACAATCAACTCACTTCGGAGTATTCACAGCGATTAACTTATATCAAGATACTTGCAATGAGTAATTTTCCAAGATGTTATTTGTGATTAACTTATGTTCTGATGCTAATTCTTAGTGCATTTTCGAAGATTAGCTTAACTTTCGACTTCATGATATACACAAGCAATAAGTTCATGTAAACACTATCGCCTTTACCGGCAGGTTTGCAAACAATCTATCATCTTTTTCCAAATTTCATGCCTTTTCTTTTCGATCAATTGCAAAAGCTTTCATGCTCAACAACAGTGGACAATTTAAGACTTTTTCTGATGCTATGAACTTTGATAAGAATTCACTGAACGATATAAAAGATGAATAAACAAGTGATGAAACATCCTAATCATTTAAATACTACGGCATAGGCAATTTGAATTTATAACTACTATTTCTGCAACATGACAGTATTTAATTTTAATAAGCCAATACAAAACATGAACGTCTACCAATCAAGTATACATTTTAAGAGGAAAACTTCGATTGAAAAATTGAAAATAATCATATTGAACTGTTTTTTGGAAACTTTATTCTTCCATCAACTTTTAAATTTATTTTGATTTGGAAGATGGAATTTTTTCATCAAATGCAATTAAGTTGGTTGATATTGTATTTATAGATCGGACTCTTTCCTCCAGCTGTTCCCGCGATTTCTTTTCCACTAATGAGCACGGTTTCCAATCATGACAATAACCTGGAAGCAAAGGAGCGTGCTGCACGAATGTGCAAACCTGAAATCAAAATCCATTCAAGTTCTTAGAGAATAGAACAATTAATAATATTCCGCCATAACATTCTCTGTTCATCTATTTCCTTCTTCGCTGGCTTTAAATGCAAAGTGCCTACAATATCCTTAGAATAAGAAAAGAAACGTTCACTGTGTTCCGCAATTCTTCAATGATAAAAAACACGCTACACTGAATGTAAATTTTACTCAACCTTCCTGAAAAAGTCTACAATATTTCTCTTTCACCTCACTATAAGAAAATCAATATTAAATTGACACGAATTGGAGTCTGATCACCAGGAATATTTGCGTTTTATCAAAATGAGACATTTTAAGAAGTCTTTTGATTTTCAAAATGAAAAATCGAAAACGCAATCCATTACGTATCCTATTTAGAGCAATTTTTTCATCAGTAAAAAAAAGAGAAATTTTTGGAACACAACAAATTAACCTCATTCCATAGTTTTTCTATCACAGCTGAGCATCATCAAACTTGAATCTGCTTGGTCATCAGTACGTCTAATTAAGAAATAAAGCAAAAAAAATTACCTCCAGAGGATACATAACTGAGTCGGATAATGCATGTAAAAAATGTTCCGCATCAAACTGGTGAGCCTCATTAGCTGATTCAGCTGGAACTAACCTAGATAATTTTTTTTCACAAAACCTTGAGGCATCATACTTTAGCAAAAGAATATCCACAATGAATCGTTAAAACTAGAAACTGCGGAAGTGTAGGGAAAAAATGCAATTAATTATAGTCTGCATTTTCTAAATGCTCGCAATATCCTTACAACTTTCCATATCCGCTCTTAAATTGTAATTTCATGAAGGAACAGTTTTAAAACATGTTACCAAGTGAAAGCAGCAAAGCGCTTGCCAAATTGATCTGATAGAAGAGCACGAATTTGTGCAAAGTAACATAAACCATCTTCCTTGTCCGTTACTGAAACTATATCGCTTGTTCGAAACAGACGTTCACACTGCAAAAAAAAATCATAAAATTTAAAGTTTTCGTAGTAATAATAATTTTCCTGCGATTTCCAAACCATTTCATGGACAATAATGTTTAAATTTCACACAAATTAAGAAATGATACATCTTCCAGTCGTAACATTATCAAGAAATCCAGAAAATGAAGCACTCATTAATTTCTTCAATTCTACATCATATTAAACTCTACAGTTTGGACAAAATTTATTGGACACCAAACAAACACAATTTATGTTACCTTCTCAAGACTTCCAAGCGTATTTTTGAGCTTACCATCGTAAGATAAACTTAACTGAAACCCATAATTTTTCAAACCTGTTTTGCTTTTAGTGGCGAGTTAAATTAATGAAACTTACACACCCTATCCCATAATGCATCATGACACCGCAATCCTGCCTTTTGACTTATCGCTTTTTGTGGACGAACCGATTTGAAAAACGATGTCCTCCTACTTGCATATTTGTTCACTGGCGTATTAATACCAATACGTCGCCCGCTTAAAATTAAGAAATAATTTTTCATCGAAAAACAACATTTTTTTAGCAATCATTTTTCGAAAACACGCAATGCTTCTAACATCTTGGAATCAATGTCCCAGCTTGATGTTTCTGCCTTGAATTTTGGTCTACCGACTTATAAAACTCTAGAACTCCCTATAACTTATCAAAAAAAAACCATTTTCAGAATCAAACAATGGATTCAGAAGCGTAGATACCTGACTGCAGCGTTTTTACTTTGTCGCGATAATCCATATCGTGCAGCTGCTCGTCTTGCAACAATACCAAGAGAAGGTAACTGTAATCATGATGCTATGAACTAGTTACTTTGATAAGAATTCAATTGACGATATAAAAGATGAACAAACAAGTGATGAAACATCCTAATCATCTAAATACCACGGCATCGGCAATTTGAACTTATAATTACTAATTCTGCAACATGACAGTAACTTTGCTAAACACCACCACCACAAGATAATCATTATTTAAACTGGAACATAAAATTAACATGAACTCATCAATTTTGGCTACTAATTTTTGATTAGAATTATTTACATCCCACTATATTCACGATGATAAGTTAGAGAAACGAGAAGTCTGCTTGTTTGTATCAAAAATTACGCAGTAGCGTTTTCAAAGTATGAAAAAATCTTCTTAAAAAAGGTCAGCTAAAAATTAGTTTCAGAACTGAACTGAATCAACTGGGATTAAGCAGCAAAAATTCTCTAACTGATAAGTAGGTATCGAACAGTTATATGATTAGCAACTAGAAAAATCTAGATGTAAAATTTCTGAAAAAAAAGCGTGATGCCATATTTAAAAATTAATGCATTTTCGTTAAAAAATTCAGGATATCTTTTATTATGAGAGAGGCCGTTAAAACTCACATCATCACGTTTCCGACCTCTTGCTATCTGTTTTCGTTTCAAAATACCACTAATGCCATTAGAAGACGAACCCATCACACGTTTTCACTTAACTTTCTAAACACCACCACCACAAAATAATCATTATTTAAATTCGATCATAAAATTAACATGAAATCATCAATTTTGGCTACTAATTTTTGATAAGAATTATTTACATCCCATCATGTTCATGATGATAAATTAGAGAAGCGAGATGTCTGCTTGTTTGTATCAAAAATTACGCCGTAGCGTTTTCAAAGAATCTTCTTGAAAAAGGTCAGCTAAAAATTAGTTTCAAAACTGAGCTGAATCAACTACGATTAAGCAGCAAGAAAAATTCTCAAACTGATAAGTCGGTATCGAACAATTATATGATTAGCAACTGTAAGAATCTAGGAATAAAATTTCAGAAAAATGAAAAAGATTTTTAGCTATCGCGAATGAACAGTTTGGTTTTTGGCTCCAATCTTCCGACTTAACACACGAAAATATTGCGTTGTTAAGTTTAAAATGCAAATTTTGACTGGCCTGGAAACTTGAATACTAAAAAATCGAATACTCGAAATATCGCAGTAAAGAACCCCAGAAATCAATACATCATTTATTTCAAATACTTGAAATGCAAAGAAAGTAAAAGTTAAACTCTAAGCAAAATCGGAAATGCCCCAAAAAATTCTACTACCTCAGCAAGGTAACATATAAGCACAGAAACTTGCTATACGATTAAAAAAAATGTCGTACACCTTAATATCCAATATGAACTTATAAATTTCACCTCGTTCTTCAGAAAGTAACTGAAAGCCAAAATAACAGCAAGTGGAACCAGATAACTTCCAAAGCGTTTCTTATAACTCAGCAAAATATCCTACAGCAAGAATTTCGATCAAAAGCTAACAATTAGCCACCGCACAATGTATAGCTCCACATGATCCTTAACCTGAAATTAAAAAATAGATGCATTACATAGGAAAAAATGATAGATTGCAAACACTGAAGTCACTTACACGCACGTATACGTATGGACTCGTTAAGCTAGATTTACTGATTCAGTTCCTATTTACTTAAGAATTCTACTTCATTCTGTTTCTATTTTTATTTGATTCCTTGAATATCTAAGCAAAAAAAAGATGAAAATTCAATCTAGGTTCTTAATAAACATTATCATTCATGGATTAGCTATTTTCACCACTGTGAATTCTTCAAGTAAGTCTATTTTATTTTTAAAAAACGATTTAAATTATTCACACAGTGGCAAAATTGACACGTTTTTTCATTTTCAACAAACAAAGTAACGAGCGAGTTTAATAAGAAATTTTCAAAATCCGATCAATCGATCTTACCTTGTGAGAAGTCCAGATTTCAATTAAAGATCATACACACAATAAGCTACTGAGAACAATAGAAGTTATAATTAATCATCCTAACGTGGCAGTTCTCAACGATTGGTAAACACATGGTATGCTTTCTTCAGTACAGTTATCAGTTAAGATAGTAATTAGCTATCTGTGAAACGTAACTTGAAGATTTTACTTTGAGGCGAGATTTAAGTTGCATTTCACTGCTAACAGGAAGGAAAAGTGAAAGAAAAATCTGCAACAATATATAATATTCCTAACTTTTCGGTCAGCAATGTGAAGTACGGAAAAACTCAATCTTTACAGAGCTCCTCAGAAACATATGTTTGGATCAAAAGGCATAATTATCGTGCCGCCAAGAAATTTCTCGGCAATTCCGTCCGCTTTTTACTGTGAATGAAGCGAAATGCTGGTTTGTCCAGTGCAAAGTGTTCTGCATTGTTTGCACGTTTTGTTAGCAATTGGATTACACTGTTCTTACTTTCAAAATTTTTTTTATGACAAACAAGTAGCAACAAATTGTGTTGGTATTGATATTGTCGACTGATCAAAAATGAAATGCTCGGGATTTTTGTCATACATGTTATTGATATACCGTATACTTCTTCGGAAAGTAGTTCAAGAAATAAAGATTGAAGTTGTCATCTAAAAATGACGCATTGATTAAATTAAGCTTTGGATTCTTTGAATTTTTTGAAATAAAACAATCTGTTAATTAACAGTCTTGTTTGATTTGAATTAATGTTTTCACTTTAGTCAGTCCGTATCTTTTTGCATATTAGGAAGTAAAATTAATTAAAATAGCTTATTTTCAGCATCTTTTTTTTAAGATGTATTGAATCGTACTTTCTGTGAACATTCATAAAATTTCTAGTCATAATTTATCCGATGGCATATCGTGAACGTGATACTGCTGCAACTACCACAGCAAAAACAACACCTTCCGCTACTGACCGATCAGCAAGATCTGTTTTCGGTTTGTTCTTTTTCTTAAATTTTCTTGTTTTGTTCATATTTTTAAGGGGATTCTTAAAATTTCTGACTAATTCATATTAGCGTTTTTTTTCTCTGATTCTTCTAATTTATAAAGTACTCCGAGATAAATTTTTTTCTTGTTTTAATTATTTTTCGTTATTTGGATATACTGCTCGAAAGTTATTGACGCGATTTTTGAAGACTTATTTTGTTACTTTTTGCTTCTAACAAACTGTTTTGTTTTTTAGTTGGTAATATCTCTTATGAAGTTGGGGAAGAACAGTTGAAGCAGGTGTTTTCTCAGGTTAGTTGTAATAATCCTTTACTTTATTTTGTATGGTTTTTGTTCATGTTTTTCAATTTACCAGTTATTTTGTATTGAACTTAGTTGTAATTTTGATTCATTGTTTTATTTAGCTGATCCTTTCCATATATACTTTCAGTGTATACGTGGTACCTTTTTTTTCCCATTCTCTTTAGTGTTAGCATTCAGTGTTTTATCGAAGCTTGAACTCAGTGATGTTCGCGTGTCATAAGTCATTTTCAAAGCATTATATTGAATCTTTTCTTTTACGTAATTTTTGTTTACTTCCAAGTAATTTTGTTGGTCAAGGAATGTAAAGTGATAAAAATTTCAATAAGAAAGTCAAGTCCTGTTTTATGTTGGTTTATTTTACAGGTTGGACCGGTTGTTCATCTTCGGCTAGTTCATGACCGAGATACGGGCAAGCCAAAAGGTTATGGGTTTTGCGAATATAATGACGCCCAAACTGCTGAAAGTGCAATCAGGTATTGTAAGTCTGTCATCTTATTAACGTGAAGTTCCACATGAAATCGATTTTTGTTAATCAGTCTAAAGTGGGATCTTTTCTGGATTGATGTCTTTCGAAGATAATTTATGTACACAAATGTAGGAAGTTACATGACTTTGCAGCTTATATTTAATATTACTGAGAATGTTTGATTAAAAAAGAATGTATTTAGTTACCATAAATAATAAGACTTGCAGACACATGTAGATTCAAAGTTCTTCACTGGTTATTACAACCATTTACTTATGCAACTTTTGATGCAGAAATCTCAATGGCTTTGAACTTAATGGACGCCCTCTGCGAGTTGATTCAGCTGCTGGCGGTGATCGCAGTGCTGACGAAGTTCAACAATTACAAGCAGCGTTTGCTGCTCAGCAGCAGGAGGTTACATTATTGTTTTCATAGTATCTTAGCTAGAAGAGAAACGTATTTTGATTCTTTACATGGGTTCAGTTGTTCATTCAACTTTATTGATTGTTTTTTTTGTTGTGAAAAAAAACCATTTTTTCAAGTGTACATCCTCAGTTGTTTCAGTATTTGCAGCAGCAGGCGCAGGAAAGTCCGTATGGTCCGGAGATTGACGCTGAGAAGGGACCAGAAGCTATTTCTCGGTCAGTAGCATCCTTACCGCCCGAGCAAATGTTTGAATTAATGAAGCAAATGAAGCAGTGTGTTCACAACAATCCAAATGAAGCCAAAAATCTGCTCATGAATAATCCACAGCTTGCATATGCTCTTCTTCAGGTATGTTTAATTACACTATTACAGTTAGGTTAGGAACTGAACCTTTTGACAAGCATAATAATATTCATCCATCGCAAAGTTCTTACATTTGCGAGGAACCCTTAGAAAAATCAAAAACAAGGAACATTGCTTGAAGTCTAAAGAATAGGCCAGTTAAGCGGTTCAAGCTGGCATTTGCAACCTTTCAGTATTTTTTTCGGAACCATTCCAAGTAATTTAAACTGAATTATATTTTGGATTATTTTTGTAGAAAATGCAGAAGCCAAGCTAATATTTTAATACTTTGCATACTTTATGTTTTTATAATGCACATTTGTTACATTGCGTCCGCACTGGAAATAACTTCTAATGTTTATTTTTTAGTTTATAAACAGCATGCGTTTGTCAGAACTCTTATAAAAAGCGCGAGGGGTTGATCTTTTAGGCGCAAGTGGTTATGCGAATTATCGATCCGCATGTGGCAATTGCAATGCTTCATCGTGAAACGCCTGCGATTTCTCAGCCGTTTCATCAGCAACAACAGCAGACATATTCAGGTCAAAATCGCTCCTTAATTTTCTTTTCTTTTCAAGATATTTGGAATTAACAATCATAAATTTGTAGATACATCGGTACCAGTATCCATGCCGAATATGCCTCAACCAATATTTCCCGGAGGGATGCCTCAAATGGCACCCTCAGCACCTTCATCAGCACCAGCTAACTTCACTAGAGCTCCGTCAGGGCCGACTGCTACTCGTGCTCCTTCCCCACAAGGAACAGATTCGGAACTCAGTCCGGATGATCAGCAACAAGCCCAGTTATTGATGCAGGCACGTTTGTTAATTTTCTTATACACTTGTACAGTGTTTTTCTTGTACACGAATTTTTTTCTGAAAAGCGTTCAGAAATCAGTTTAAAAAATATTCAATTCCAATGAATGATATACGTTGGAGAATTTCCTTTTTTTTGAGAGCGATAACTCTTACCCTGTGAATCGATAGCTCTGCTAAACATTCTTCTTTTATGATTTCCAAGGAAAGTTTTTTAGGTATTACAACTAAGCGAGGAGCAAATCGCATTACTGCCTCCGGATGACCGGCGTAAGGTAATCGAATTGCGGAATCAGTTGCGTTCAAGCGTTTAGCGTACTTTTCGTCTTTATGTGCTGTGTGCTTTTAATTGAAATAAACGATTTCTTTGATGGATAATCAAGCCAAATGCATTCCCTTGATAAAAATCTGAAGAGCTACTTCCAATACACCAGTGATAGATATAAGTGCTAGGTAAGTTACTGCGATCGTGATAAATGAGGGTGATCAATTGGTATTTTTTAATCGAACATTTTCAGCATTTAGATAAGTGTGGTGCTGTTTTACGAAACTCTACATAGTCCTTTTTTGTGATGCTTCTTCTTTATTTTAATACTTTGTAATCTTCAACATATTTATCATAAATACTACAAATAGATTGTTATATTTATGCTAATCACATTAGATAAAAATGTTTTTTCACTTTAAATTTACACCACAGATTAGCTGCATAACTCATTATTATCCAACTTCACCGAGAATGTCTAATGCATCCAAATTTTTCAGTATATGATTGACCAGTTCTGCATTATTTCTCTTCTGTACAATGTAATCGTTTAATTTATCAGCACGTTTCTGCAGTTCCTTTTTTACCGTGTGCTTTTCCTGAATTAAAATTTAAAAAAATATTTTCCTTTGGCTAACGGTAGTTCTCTTTTAAATAAATAATTTCTTTTAAAAAATTCCAATTGTTTCTATTTTCTTTTATTAAACAGAGAACGAAAACTTTCATAGTTTAATCGCGAAAATTTACTTTATGTTCATCGTATATTGGTAAACGTTCCAAAAGTCTCTCCATCATTAGATCCTTTGGATGGAACTGAAATATAAAACATATTTTACATCAAATTATTGGGAACTGTACATAGGTTTTTCTAATTAGTTCATCAACTAAAATGATCCATATTAATAAAAGAAATGCAATGACTACCAATCTCGCTGTGAAAAATAATCGAAAATCATGGAGTTAAAAAAAATATATCGCTTAAAATTTCTCACACTAATTATCTCATCAAAATTAAACGATCATTAATTTTTATTGAGAGAAAGAAGGGAATGGTACCATAAGGAATCGTTGGTTCTCATCGACACTGCGACAGTAAGACACCAGAAGGACAAGGAGAATGCAGAAGAGATATTTCATTTTCCCGCTGCTCGTTCTCTTCAATTCCTTTATAAGATTCAATAACAGAGATGAAATAATTATCATCGCCATATTTAACCACTTGAATGAAAAAAAAGGACGCAAAAAACAAAACACAAATTATAAGGATAAAGAGAAATAAAATGAAATTTTTTCAAATTAAATTTAATTCATTTGAATTTGCACAGAAAATGAAAAATGCCAAAAAACAATTTTTTAAAAATGAAATTGTTAAATAAAACATATCGTTTTGGATTTATTTGAAATAGAAATTGTGATTCTGCAAATATTTATTAAAGAAGAAAAGATAAACTACGAAGTGCGAAGAAAGTTTTAAGCAAATTCTCATTTATCAATGGAAATCACAGGGGAAATACCGTTGACATCATTATTTGAGTGATGTCAAATTTGGGAAGAAATAAACGATTATGGCGAGATATTTGCTTTTTTTTTTGCAATTCAATCATCCGTCGTTTAGAAAAGAAAAAATGAATTTCATAAATATTGCAACAAACAAACAAACAAATAAGCAAATTGAAATTTTCAAAAATAAATTTGAAATGTCTCAAATGAAACATTTGCATGATGAATAATCCGTCGCCCTGTCTCCCAATTAGATCTCTTGGGAAGAATGCAAGAAAACAGCGTTGTTCTACACCGTTGACCATCAGGGTCAGGTTGTCCACCATATCTGTGGTACTCTCACTACCTCTGAAGCTAAACTGACATCCAGGTAGAAGACTTTCAGCATAAGCACGGATTGATCTGTACGAAAATATTACTACAAGCTATGGAGATCATAGTTCTACCTTTTTAATTAACTGCAGAAGATCAAGGAATTCTTTACTAAGGTCTAGTAGTGCTTCTCATATGTTCAGAGTTAAGCAATAAGGTCCTTGAGTATGTTTTCAAGTTCTACCCGGAAGTTGTCTTACTTCCGATTTCTATGAAGACTGTGAGCCTTAAACCTCCTACATGAAAGATTACACTCGTTCAGGTTCGGATTCAAGTGAGATTTCGTGTACAAAGTTCAGAAGCTGCTTGCTAACCCAGCACTATCAGTGAGTATATGCTCGGTGGTTGTCCGTGTTTGGAACGAGCATGTCATCCAGGTTGTCTGTCTGTGTTGGTGAGGTGTTGTTTGAGCTGAATGGTGTATTCCCAACATTATGCTTGCCAGGTTGCACAACTATTACACACCTGAGCATTGAAATTGCAAGTTGTAGAAATTTTTTGGGTAAGGTTCAGTGTGAAAGCGTAGGGTCAGCTTGCAGACTGGGAATGCAAAAAGGGTTGACACAGAGTGGGGTGGGAAAGAGAAGTGCAATGAGAAACGGGTGCTGTCAAAGAACAGTTGAGATGGAGTGGATATCTGACCGTGAAGCCAACAACTTCCGGAGATGTCACCGTCCAGTTTCGCTCTTGGCTGACTAGTAGGGAGAGTGACCGGCATCACGTCCTCGATGACTGCCTTCCCTGTCACACAGCGACTGTTGCGTTCATCTTCAAACCTCATTTCATGACCGGTGAGACCTCAGCGACGTTCTGTCTGTCGTGTCAAGCACGTTCTGACGTCCCAACATGCAAGTGTTTATCTGTGGAGGCACGTTTACCTCTCAGATACATGGCCAACCAAACGAAGAGTGGACTAAGAAGACCCTTCGTAAGGCCACACTTCTGTTTGCAGAATGCAGCACTCTCCTCGAAAATACTGCTTCTCACCCAGAAAGGTTGCCGGAAACACTGTCAGGCACACGAAGATACGCGATAGACACACGTAGACACGTTCACGCAAATGTGCATGATACACACATAAACTCAAGTACGCACAAATAAATAATGCCCCATAGATAGACGTGATGCTACGGGATGATAAATAATGCACGCATAGAAGTGATGTCACGGGGTGTTGAGGTTGATATTACGCTTCCTTTCGGACAATACCAATGTGTGGAATGAATTGTACAGAAAATATCATTTCGGGAGTGAATTGACAATAATGAAGAAGGTGAGGATAATGAAGGGTAAGCCATGAAAGTAAATGAACACCTTTCATTTCATTAATTACAATAATTCATCAAAGCAAATTAAATGAATGTCAATGTTTTATTTAATTAAATGGATTGATTCTTTCTTGCAATTTAATTAATAATTTTAAGCCATAAGAAATCAAATCGTTTAAAGTTTCATTTGTTCTATTTTCTTAGAGGATGGACTCGCTTCAAAATCCATAGAGTTGTATGGTATTGTCCATTTGTGAGTATATTTCATTGTTACTTATTTTGTTTGTGAACTTTTCACTAATTACTTATTCACAATTCAACAGGAATTGCAGCGCTCTTCCTGAAAATCAATCTTTTTCTAATTATTTTGCGTAGAAGGAATGAAGTCCTTCATGAGATTCTCGAACGGAATTTGAATTCAGTGCTTGTGGTTATGTTCCTGAACTGTACTTTTGCCATTTCATTATTGCAGCCAACTTGATTATTGAAATCTCTCTTGAATTTCTGCAATTTCAATGCTAAGCAACAATAAACGTAAGCAAAGTGTAAAATTGAAATTTAAATTACGACATTACGCATGGGAATGTAGTTTCATATTGTACAATGGTGAAATAATACTTTTCGTCAGTGATCATTAAGTAAAACGAAATTAATTCTTAAGAATTTGTTGTTCGCAATTTCACACTTTTGTTCTTTTCGTTATTGTTAATGCACAGACAATTCGAGGAAAATTCGATTTCAAAAAAAATTAGAAATTCCCCGTATTATGTAAGTAAGTGAAAATTACTACGATTTCCTGCCAAAATATTTATAAGTCTAAAAAAGGAATCGGAAAATGCTGACAAGAGTACAGAAAATAAATTTTAACAGTGAAATTAAGTTGGTGTTTTCGAATTGAAATTTTTTTCTCAAAAAATAAATTTTTTGTTTTTAGGAAAACTTGAATTGCGAACTGAAATTTTGATGGAGAAATATGAATTTGAATTAAAATAAGAAAAAATTGTAAAAACTGTTTTTTTGCTTTAAAATTGAGGTGAAACTGGACGTCTGTGCTACTACAGATGATAATTACTTTAATGAAATGAACTTTTAATTCCTCTTCTTCCTCAATCCCTCTTCCACTTCCATTTCTCTTCCTCCTCCATCCATCTTCTTCCTCCATCCCTCTTCCACTTCCATCTCTCTTCCTCCTCCATCCCTCTTCTTCCTCCATCCCTCTTCCTCCCCCATCTCTCTTCCTCTTCCTCCATCCCTCTTTCACCTCCTTCCCTACAGCATCATTTGAATAATTCGAACTGTTCGTCTTTCTCATTTAATTATAATTTTCAAAGTTATTGCTATGAAACATTCTTATAGATATGTATTTATGCAACAAAACGGATTTCCATCCTTTTAAAAAATTGGCGTTCATTTGAAAATTTCTTAGACTAAATTTCTCATTCAAAAATGGAAGCCTTTTTTTCATTTATTGAATGTGTGCAATGTTGGGGGAAATGAATGGAATGGAATGGACTAAAATGGACTAGAATAGAATGGAATGGAATGATTGAAGTAAACAGACTGATTGAATGCAATGGAAATAAAAATGCTTCGATTATTTCAAATTGAAATGCTTTCATTAATTCTATTTGCATTCAATTTGAGTATCAACCAAAACAAACTTCTAAACTACTGTAGCACAAAGGATTTCAATGACAATGATTGTAAACATGCGTGCTTAATCAAGGAATGATAATTAATTTCGAGGAAAGGGTTGAAATTGAATAAAGGTAAGGTGACGTTATTGGGGATACCTTGCTCATTACGATGGTTCATTAAGTTGCATGCAAAGTGGTGTGGCCCTTGTAAGGATAATGACTGTAATAGCGAAACACAATCATCGTACTCATATGATTATTTCCGTTGCCAATCAAATTACTGCAATAAATTATCTTTTTCCTCTTTGTCTTTGATATTTGATTAGATATATTTGTGCAGTTTCTCGAATGTCCTGGAAATAACATTGAAAGAATTTTCAAAATGAAAAGTGAAGCAGAAGTGGTGTAATTCAAAGAAGGGAATTAGTAGCAACACTGTTGAACAGCAAGCAGTGATTATTGTTTTGCACTGAAATAATTTGCTTGCCAGCTTGTCAGCCAATCAATTAATTATTTCATTTCACTTCTTTTATTCTTTCATTGAGAAATTTTTTATTTCATCTACCCCTGAATACAATTTCTTGCAGTTAAATGAAGAATTTTTAGACTCTAACAATATCCCTGATTCAACACATTTTTCAAGTTAAATTTTTTTATTGTCCCGCTATTTCAGAGCAAAAAATATAAATTAAATTTCAAAAATTCAATCTAAACTCAAAGCAATGCTGTAATATATCTTTTCGCACTTCGAATTGAATTGCTTTTTTCAATTTTAACAAATGAAAATGTAAATTTTGCAAAAATCAGCAATCTTAATTTACTACACAAATATGGCTGTGATATTGTTCGAGGAAATTTGATAATTTGAATTATTTTTTTTAAATAATCAAGTAACTCTCTTAACATTTTTTTAGTATTACTAATTATCACTTTGTCAAAAATGATAATTATCACTTTGTCAAAAATGATAATTGCAAAAGTTGGATTGGCGCAACTCGTTCATTATGCTAATCGTAGCTTCCATTGAACCAACCATACAAATTTCAAATTTCAATTCATTCATCGGTCATTCCAGTTTTCAACAAAGCAGATTTGTTTGATGTAAATTTGAATTAAAAAAAGAAATTAACTTTGCTTATCAAATTCTATGATTTCTTGAAAAAACACAAATCGTTCATTAAATTCGAAAAAGAATTGGCTGCGATCATTTAAAATTTTAAAACAAAAAAAATTGAGATAATTTATTTTAAACTGCGAAAGAACTCGATTATATGCATTTCAGATGCCAATGAGTTTTTTCTTTCTTCCTATTGTACTCGCAGAATTTTCTTTTCAATTAAAATTGCTGGCAAATGGAAATATAGAAATTACTCGTTGGATTTTTCTACAAAGCGGTCGGCTATTAGGGAAGAAAATGGAGTTTTACAGTAAGAGTACTGCAGTACAACACTGAGGTGCAAATTTGAAGAGGGATTACAGTTTCTGACGAGCATAGCTATCGATTGAACAATTTGTGATTTCAATTAATTTGATTTTAATTTTAGCGAATAAAACGATTTTTAATGCGAAGTTGTTTCTCGAGGATAACTTAAGAGGAGAAGGACTGCGGTAAGATAGTTTGTGAATGAGTTGACAAGTGACCTTGGAGAATGGCACCAAAATCAAGGACGATTATAACTGATGATTGGAGGAAACGAGTTCGATATAAGCACGTTTAATTAATGATAGGAAGTAAGCACTTTAATTAATGAATTCCTCGTGTATAAGCTAAATTACGAGACGTAGATTACCAAATGGTGATCCTGTAGCCAAATGCGAAAGCATGCCCACTTTTTTTCGTTAAAAAACCAGAGGATTGCAGGTTCGGTTCCTTCCAGGGTCACCAGTGGTCTCCATGGTGGGAGTCATGAAGTGGCGGAAAGATTTGAGTGGTGTGACTAGACGGAGCTGCCCATCTCACGTTGAGGATGTCACATCAGAGGAGCAATACTCAGCATAATGCTCTTCACGGGATCCCTCGGGCAAGGTTACAAAGCGAGTCACGTTGGTTCGCCCAACAAGCGAGTGACTTAAGACAATGGTTGACAAAACTTCTTTCCGAGAAAGCTGTCAAAGGAGTTGTGGGTTCGACACGAGGAAACTCGTTGAGAATAGTAGTATTAGTAGTAGTGGATTATTAAATTAGCATTACTGTTACAGAAGAAGTTTCTCCTGGGTGACAATCACTTCGCTTGCTTTCAGCTTTTCTGATTTTCTCTTTTTCTTTCAGACATGAAAATGCGAACAATTTTTGATCTTTCACATGAAAACAGTTAGAGAATTGTATTTATTTGGACAGAAATCAAATTGTTTCCAAGTTTTTATAAATTCTTATAAAGGAAATTAGAAAAAAGTTAGCGAGGCTCAAAGTTAAACAAATGAATCTTCCAAATTGAATTTCTGAATGGAAGAAAAAAAAACTTCCGGAAGGTTAAAACAGCTCTTTAATTGTAGGAAAAGTACCGAAATGCTTGTTCTGATTTGAAATATTTGAATTATAGAAAGAGATTTCAAGGAATGTCTTCTCACTTTAATTTAAATTTCTCAACAGTGAATAACATGACCCATCAGTGGAGCAAGAATAGTACCTTGGACGAAACGAATTTTCGAACAGTTTTACTAAGGCTGAACGTTTTCCAAAAATTCCAAAATTTTTTCTAAAATTAACTTCTTTGAAGTTAAATGATCTACTTAAATAGCAGTATTGACTTATTCCATTAAAATTTTGTTCGATAAATTAACTTTTTATTGCTAAAAGTTGCTCACTCTCGAGTATCTTAGCAGTACAATTTCTTTCTTGAAAAATTCGCAGTACAATTTCTTTCTTGAAAAATTCTCAGAATTTTCATGAATAATTCCCGCCTTGGAGTCAAATATTAAAATGTTATGAAATAATATCTTGAAGAGTGATGTACAGATATACTTAAATACACATATCACTTGTACTGGAATGCTTGATGAAATGGTGGACTGACTTGAATGTCATAAGTACGGTTGGGTCGAAATGAGAATGAATGAGTGAAACAAAGAAGGAAAAGGTTGAGTTACCGCTGCTTCTGCTAGGACTACCCTAGCTACAGTAGTTGTCTGTGGTTACAGAGTCTTCCCGTAGGTGTAGTAGTTGTCGGCGGTTAAAGCAGTCCTTCTGTACCTACAGTGGTTGTTCTATTCCTCATGACTAACGTTTTCCTTTCAAATGTTCCAGTCAATTTTTTTGCTTTCTACTTCAATTTCAAATGCATTGAAGTATTTTTGCATAATAATTAATAGTCCGAAAACTATTTTAATCGGACAATTTTACAATCAATTTTTCGGAAAATCTTTCTTCACACAAAATATGCTGTAAATTTTCCGTTTGCTACTCATTTTTGAATTTCTTCATAATTTTTTTGTAATATTAAATTTTAAATGTGAATGCAATTATTAATTAGAAAGTGGTTGATGTTTATATTTCTACTTCAAAATTCTTTGTCAATCAAAAAAGTGGGTAATTATGTTTAAACTTATGTTGTCTCAAAATAATTAAATTTACAAGAACCTTTGCAACAAATACTTCCAATTATCATTAATTAGTTATGCGAAAGAGAAAATGAGGAATGAATAAAGTTGACAAACGCTTTGTTGGTTCTTGATTATCGCAGTGTCTCTTTTGTAGCATGTGAACTTTGATGGATTTGCATTATAAGTTATTCTTTGAGCAAGACAATTTCATATCCATAGCAAAGAAACTTTTATTTAGATTAGTTGGAGAGTATTATTAGAGTACCTAAAGAGTGATGCTTAATGGTTTTTCCGTAAAATTCTTTGATCGCATTTTTTAATTTTTACACGGTTTTCTTCGGTTACGTTATAATATGTACCAATCTTCATTTCATCACTGTCGCATACTTGTCAATATCTCAAAAAAGGGAGAAAGAGGGAGAGAGAAGGAAGTGGAAAGAGTGAAATTGGAATAGTTCAAAGTATTACTGCAAAAAATATCATTTTTGGCCTGTAAAAAAGACATGAAATGCTTTAATTAATTACTTGAATTCAATTTCTAATTTCTGTGGGTGTGTCTGTATCCATGTGTGTGCGCAATTCGATTTCAACAATTTCTTCTAGCAACATGTCAAAACGACCAAAAGAAAGAAAATCCAATTCAGAATTAAAGATAAGCAAAAAATTAATAAGCAAGCATTAATTGATTAGTATTTGATACCCCTGAATGATACCAGAAGCGAAGGGTTAAATTTGGAAGGAAGGGTTTGTAGAGGATGAAATTCCAGTATTTTTAAGGGACTGGGACATTCATGCCTCACTGGAGATTAGGCCTGAGCATGGGCGAATAAGCACGAATTAAAGGCTCGACATTTCGATGAGCGTTCATTAAGCGAATAGTGAAGGGAAGTTGAATTGGAGGAATGGATAGAAAAGGTTGGAAATGCAAATCTTTGATTTATCTCGAAAATTTCGAATTTTTTGTTGAATTTGGGAAAGGGAAATGAGCCAATGAAAATGAAAAAGTAAAATAAAATAAATTTATTTCAAATATAAAAACTGTCGCCAAAATGCCGAAGTTAAAAAGTCACAAAGATCAAGATGGCGCCACAATGTCGAAATATATGTTTCTGTCAAGGTCGGAAGGCGCCAAATGGTCGAATACATGTTCCTTCTTCCGACCGACTATAGTTCAAACACGATGTGTGACCATCTGATTGGCCCACATCAATGAAACAAAATGCATGTAAACAGTGGATTATTACTCCGAGAACGTTGTTCGAAGGGTGGTCAACGGCTCACATCTGGACTCGATGACGACGGCAACGGCTACCTTCAACCAGCTCTTCATCCCTTTCAATTTTCTTGATTTCCTTACCATTTTAATTTTCGTTATCTATCGCTTTGTAATTATTTCTTGTTCGAATAAAAGGTTTAATTATCCAAGTTTGAGGATCTCCCGCAAACAACTATATTAGCGCTAAAAAAGACGCCACAAATTTCCCGGCAAAAACAGTTTATTATCAAATTGAAAGTAAACTTTTTGAAAATGCTTGAAAAACTTTTTTGAAATAATTCCTGATGGCTCTTTATCATTCGTTTACAATGAAATTGCATGAAATGAAATTAATTATAGAGAGAACTCATTAAATTACTTCATGAATTGGAATAATTGATTGAAAAACTAACAAAACTTGAAGATTTTTCCATTCCACAGTTTAATAAATAAAAATTAATGGAAAAAAGAGGAAATCCAAGTGTTGCACATTGATAATTTACAATTTCTTCGTAAAAATTCACAAATGAAATTTAATAGAAAAATGCAAAAAAGTGGTACATGAAATTGGTGTGGAAATTCTTTCTTTAGTGAAAAATATTTCTTGGTCACTGTGTTTTGATATCCATCAAAGAAAACGGAATTCAAGATAGTTCACTAAAATATTTAATTAAATTCAGAATAATAAAAGAAATATTAAGCGGTCTATTTTGCATAAAAAGAATATATATGAATTTTTATTTGAAGAACGAAATTTGAAATATATATATTTGTTAGAGAGAATGATAAATAGCAAGCTGATTATCAGGTTGTTGAAGTAAATAACGAAGAGTAAGGCCTAATTAGGAGTCTCAATTACACAGATGATCATTAGGCTGTTTCATAGGTCTGGCGAGAATAGAAGGCCTTGCTGGTTAAGGGAATGAAGATCCTAGTTGAGTTGAAGAAAGTCTGAAACACTTCCACAGCTGAAGTTATCCCAAATTTATCCATTGGAAATGGTATATGAATTCTGTTTGCCACTGTAATTTGGGATCAGAATACAAGGCTGTTGTGCAAAGAACTGTTGCATTCTTTCGTCCTCATTTTCGATTAATTAATTAGAAAGGTTTGAAGAAATGCTTCATCAGGTCAAGTTCATAAACATTCCTGTCGGTTCTTTGGCACCTTCTTCTTAGCTTTGTCACACGTGGTTGTAGGGTCTGCTATTGAAGAGCGTCGTCTTCATGTCACAGTTCTGTGCTTCGTCCATAAACCAGAAACCCTTGCTCATGATTCGCACGCACCAGGTCTTGTCCATGCACGTCATCCTTGGAGTACGCCCTTTCACGCCACTGCGACTAGATTTACCCCACCGACCCGTCACTAAGGTCTGTCATCGGGAACCGACCACTTACGATCGATACAAATATTTTATTATAGAAATAATTATATTAAAAAATAAGTATTATATAAATGTGAGAACAACGGTGCCTTCTCTCCTTGTTGTAGGCCCAGTTCGCAGAGTGCTTCTGCCTCTGATACTGGTGTGAAAACAATGGTGTGCTTCTTTGTTTTTGTTTCCAAGGTCCCCTTCCTTGGAGGTGTGTTACGAAGAAGTTCAACGGTCCGGTTGCATATTCGTA